>OY740805.1:41317098-41454598 GCA_963514005.1 Raja brachyura | reverse complement strand
AGAGAGAGAGGGGAGGTGGAGGCAAGGAGAGAGAGAGGGGGGTGGAGACAAGGAGAGAGTGAGGGGATGGGTGGAGAGGGGAGATGAGGCAAGGAGAGAGAGAGAGAGAGAAAGTGTGTGTGTGTGTGTGTGAGAGACAGAGAGAGAGAGAGAGAGAGAGAGAGAGAGAGAGAGAGAGAGAGAGAGAGAGAGACATAGAAACATAGAAAGAAACATAGAAACATAGAAAAATAGGTGCAGGAGTAGGCCATTCGGCCCTTCGAGCCTTCACCGCCATTCAATGTGATCATGGCTGATCATCCAACTCAGTATCTCGTACCTGCCTTCTCTCCATACCCCCTGGTCCCTTTAGCCACAAGTGTCACATCTAACGCCATCTTAAATATAGCCAATGAACTGGCCTCAACTGCCTTCTGTGGCAGTGAATTCCAGAGACTCACCACTCTCTGTGTAAAGAATGTTTTCCTTATCTCGGTCCTAAAGGAATTTCCCCTTATCCTTAGACTATGACCCCTTGTTCTGGACTCCCCCAACATCGGGAACAATCTTCCAGCAGGGGGAGATGTGGGAGGGGGGTAGGGAGGGAGGGCGAGCGAGGGCGGGATGCAGGGGGCAGCGCTCGGACACTTCCCCTGATCCACCAGGGGGAGGCGATGATGAGAGGAGGCTTCGCCAAACTTCCCGCTGCTTGTCGGCCGCTTCTCCAGATCCGCCGGAGGAAAGGGATAGCATCGCCCTCAGAGGGGCCGAGTGGCCATGCACGTTAAACGCTCGAACCCTCACCCCTCCCTCCCCCCTCACCCCCAGAACAATGACCCACCATCTTCTCCCCCGTCCCTCACCTCCCCCCCTCTACATCTTTATCTCTCTCTCTGCTCATCCCTGCTTCGACCATTCGTGTTCGTCACTGCCTGCTGTACCTGCACGCTTACTTTCAGTGACTGATGAACAAGGACCCCCGGATCCCGTTGTACTTTTCCCAACTTGGACCACATTCAGATAATAATCCGCCTCCCTGTTTTATGCCACGAAAGTGGATACAGCCCAGCCGCTCCATTCTATCAACACATGACAGTCCCGCTATCCCACGAATTAACCTGGTGAACCCACGCTGCACTCCCTCAATAGCAAGAATGTCCTCTCCACAAATGTGGGGACCAAAACTGCACACAATACTCCACGTACTGCATGCGTCAGGATACCGCCGGGTCCGCAGGTATCTCCCTGCACGTCAGTGGGGGAGAGGGTCCCGTGGACACCTACCTCGTATGTGCCGCTGCAGCCGGCGGTACAGGAGCCCCAGTCCAACGAGCGCTGCCAGGACAGCCAGGAATATGACCACAAATCTCATTGAAACATATAAGATTATTGTACTTCAGCCCAGTCTTCCTTCTTTTGCAATGTTCAGTGTAATTTATGTATAATTGGGTTTTGTGCCTAATGAGTCAATGTGCGTGTGACGCTGCAGAACTTTCTCAATCTTTCTGCGCCTTTAATCCGCGCCGTGGGGGGGGGGGGGGGGGGGGGCTGGAGGCAGGTGGGCGTGGATCGGTGGGCATGTGGGCATTGTGACATCAACAGCTGGCATGCGCCGTTTATATTTTAAAATTTTAGTTTTGTGACTTCAAAATCTGGGGAAATAATTGACCAAGGAGTGGATTTCTGAACTCGTAAGTTAAATCCCTGCGCGTTTTTTGCGACTGGTTTTCGAGGAGGGGGGGGGGGGCGGCATGAGAAAATCATTTTTCACACACAGCGAGTGGTGAGTCTGTGGAATTCCCTGCCACAGAAGGTAGTTGAGGCCAGTTCATTGGCTATATTTAAGAGGGAGTTAGATGTGGCCCTTGTGGCGAAAGGGATCAGAGGGTATGGAGAGAAGGCAGGTACGGGATACTGAGTTGGATGATCAGCCATGATCGTATTGAATGGCGGTGCAGGCTCGAAGGGCCGAATGGCCTACTCCTGCACCTAATTTCTATGTTTCTATGACTTTCTGCTGCTCTCCTCATTGCAGACAGCTGGAATATGGCGATCCCCGCTCCAGGTCAAGACTCCAGGCTTTTGCCGCCCTCTGCCAAGGGCTGGCTTTCTCCTCCCAGTGCCCGCTGCCACAGTTGCCCATGCCCCCGCTGACACATACGCTGGAGCGCCACCTCCTGGCGCTGCAACCCCTGGTCACCCCGGAGGAGCTGGAGCAGACGAGGCAGATGGCCAGAGACTTCAGTAAGCCGCGCGGCATCGGGCCAAAGCTGCAGGACAGGCTGGAGAAGCGGTCGAAGAGAACTGAGAACTGGGTGAGCACTTCTCACCACCTCTCGTGCGGCCTCCTCAATACACAACCTCAACCCGAAACGGTAGCAGAGGGAGGCTGACTCAATTCAGAGATAAAGACCTGAACATCTCAACATTGAATAGTCATGAGACACTGACAGTAAGCGTGCAGGTACAGCAGGCAGTGAAGAAAGCCAATGGCATGTTGTCCTTCATAACCAGAGGAGTTGAGTACAGGAGCAAAGAGGTCCTTCTGCAGTTGTACAGGGCCCTGGTGAGACCACACCTGGAGTATTGGGTGCAGTTTTGGTCCCCTAATTTGAGGAAGGGCGTTCTTGCCATTGAGGGAGTGCGGCGTAGGTTCACAAGGTTAATTCCCGGGATGGTGGAACTGTCATATGCTGATAGGTTGGAGCGACTGGGCTTGTGTACTCTGGAATTTAGGAGGATGTGAGAGGATCTTATTGAAACATATAAGATTATTAACTGTATGGACACACTAGAGGCAGGAAACATGTTCCCAACGTTGGGGGAGTCCATAACCAGGGGCCACACAGTTTAAGAATAAGGGGTAAGCCATTTGGAACGGAGATGTGGAATTCTCTGCCTCAAGAGGGCGGTGGAGGCTGGTTCTCTGGATGCTTTCAAGAGAGAGTTAGATAGGGATAGCGGAGGTAAGGGATGCGGGCAGAAGGCAGGAACGGGGTACAGATTGTGGATGATCACATTAAATGGCGGTGCTGGCTCGAAGGGCCGAATGGCCTACACCTGCTCCTATTGTCTATTGGAGGTAGACAAAAGTGCTGGAGAAGCTCAGCGGGTGAGGCAGCATCTATGGAGCGAAGGAAATAGGCAACGTTTCGGCCCAAAATTCCACCTATTTCCTTCGCTCCATAGATATAACCATATAATATAACCATATAACAATGACAGCACTGAAACAGGCATTTTCGGCCCTTCCAGTCCGTGCCCAACATTTATTTTCCCCTAGTCCCATCTACCTGCACTCAGACCATACCCCTCCATTCCCTTCCCGTCCATATACCTATCCACTTTACTTTTAAATGTTATAATCGATCCTGCCTCCACCACTTCTGCTGGAGGCTCATTCCACACAGCCACCACTCTCCGAGTAAAGAAGTTCACCCTCATGTTAGCCCTAAACTTCTGTCCCTTAATTCTCATATCATGCCCTCTTGTTTGAATCTTCCCTACCCTCAATGGGAAAAGCTTATCCACGTCAACTCTGTCTATCCCTTTCATCATTTTAAAGACCTCAATCAAGTCCCCTCTGTAACCTAGTTGCTGGAACCCAGGTAACATTCTGGTAAACCTCCTCGGTACTCTCTCTATTTTGTTGACATCCTTCCTATAATTAGGCGACCAAATTTGTACACCATACTCCAGAATTGGTCTCACCAATGCCTTGTACAAATTTAACATTATTTCCCTACTCCTATATTCAATGCTCTGATTTATAAAGGCCAACACACCAAAAGCTTTCTTTACCACCCATATAACCATATAACCATATAACAATTACAGCACGGAAACAGGCCATCTCCGCCCTTCAAGTCCTTGCCGAACAACTTTTTTCCCTTAGTCCCACCTGCCTGCACTCATACCATAACCCTCCATACCCTTCTCATCCATATGCCTATCCAATTTATTTTTAAATGATACCAACGAACCTGCCGCCACCACTTCCACTGGAAGCTCATTCCACACCGCTACCACTCTCTGAGTAAAGAAGTTCCCCCTCATGTTACCCCTAAACCTCTGTCCCTTAATTCTAAAGTCATGTCCTCTTGTTTGAAACTTCCCTATTCTCAAAGGGAAAAGCTTGTCCACATCAACTCTGTCTATCCCTCTCATCATTTTAAAGACCTCTATCAAGTCCCCCCTTAACCTTCTGCGCTCCAGAGAATAAAGACCTAACTTATTCAACCTATCTCTGTAACTTAGCTGTTGAAACCCAGGCAACATTCTAGTAAATCTCCTCTGCACCCTCTCTATTTTGTTGACATCCTTCCTATAATTGGGCGACCAAAATTGTACACCATACTCCAGATTTGGTCTCACCAATGCCTTGTACAATTTTAACATTACATCCCAGCTTCTATACTCAATGCTCTGATTTATAAAGGCTAGCATACCAAAAGCTTTCTTTACCACCCTATCTATATGAGATTCCACCTTCAAGGAACTATGCACGGTTATTCCCAGATCCCTCTGTTCAACTGTATTCTTCAATTCCCTACCGTTTACAATGTACGTCCTATTTTGATTTGTCCTGCCAAGGTGTAGCACCTCACATTTATCAGCATTAAACTCCATCTGCCATCTTTCAGCCCATTTTTCCAACTGGCCTAAATCATTCTGTAGACTTTGGAAATCCTCTTCATTATCCACAACACCCCCTATCTTGGTATCATCTGCATACTTACTAATCCAATTTACCACCCCTTCATCCAGATCATTGATGTACATGACAAACAACAAAGGACCCAACACAGATCCCTGAGGCACCCCACTAGTCACCTGCCTCCAACCCGACAAACAGCCATCCACCATTACCCTCTGGCCATTCCCATTCAGCCACTGTTGAATCCATCTTGCTATTCCTGCATCTATACCCAACAGTTGAACCTTCTTAACCAACCTTCCATGAGGAACCTTGTCAAAGGCCTTACTGAAGTCCATATTGACAACATCCACTGCTTTACCCTCGTCAATTTCCCTAGTAACCTCTTCAAAAAATTCAATAAGTTTAGTCAAACATGACCTTCCAGGCATAAATCCATGTTGACTGTTCCTAATTAGACCCTCTTTATCCAGATACTTATATATATTATCTCTAAGTATCTTTTCCATTAATTTGCCCACCACTGAAGTCAAACTAACCGGTCTATAATTGCTAGGTTTACTTTTAGAACCCTTTTTAAACAATGGAACAACATGCGCAGTACGCCAATCCTCGGGGACTATTCCCGTTTCTAATGACATTTGAAATATTTCTGTCATAGCCCCGGCTATTTCTACACTAACTTCCCTCAATGTCCTAGGGCATATCCTGTCAGGACCTGGAGACTTATCCACTTTTATATTTTTCAAAAGTTAAAGTTAGCCCTTCTCAAATCAAAAATCTCAACCCTAGGCCCAGTTCTGTCCTTCTCCATAATTATATTGAAACTAATGGTATTGTGATCACTGGACCCGAAGTGCTCCCCAACGCATACCTCCGCCACCTGTCCCGTCTCATTTCCTAACAGGAGGTCCAGCACTGCCCCTCCTCTAGTAGGCACCTCTACGTATTGCTGCAAAAAACTATCCAGCACACATGTTGCTACACCTTTCCCACTTCGAAGCTCCACCCAAATAGCCTCCCTAGATGAGCCCTCCAATCTATCCTGCCAAAGCACGGCTGTAATATCTTCCCTGACTAGCAATGCAACACCTCCACCTCTTGCCCCTCCAATTCTATCACACCTGAAGCAACGAAATCCTGGAATATTTAGTTTCCAATCAAGCCCTCCTGCAACCATGTTTCACTGATCGCCACAACATTATACTTCCAGGTGTCTATCCAGACTCTAAGCTCATCCACCTTCCTTACAATGCTCCTAGCATTAGAATATGCACATTTAAGAAACCCCCCATCTCTTATTCTCTGTTTATTTCCTTTTTTTTCTTTCTCCTCTTGTGTCCGAGTGCTTCCCTTTTCTGCTTCCTGCCTCCCATTCTGTCTACTAGCTTTTGCTATTTGCATCCCTCGCCCCAACCATTCTAGTTTAAAGTCTCCCCAGTGGCCTTTGCAAATTTCCCCGCCAGGATATTGGTCCCCCTCGGGTTCAAGTGCAACCCATCCTTTCTGTACAGGTCCCACCTTCCTCAAAAGAAGTCCCAGTGATCCAGAAACTTGAATCCCTGCCCTCTGCACCAGACTTTCAGCCACGCATTTATCCTCCACCTTGCTCTATTTCTACTCTCACTGTCACGTGGCACAGGCAGTAATCCTGAGATTGTTACCTTTTTGGTCCTTTTCCTCAACTCTCCTCCCAAGTCCTTAAATCCTCCCTTCAGGACCTCTTCCCTTTTTTTACCTATGTAATTGGTACCTATATGTATATAGGTCCTCAGGCTCCTCTCCCTCTGATTTGAGGATATCTTGGACACGTTGAGACACGTCCGAGACCTTGGCACCAGGGAGGCAGACCTCCATCCTGGTCTCCCGAGTGCGTCCACAGAATCGCCTATCCGACCCCTTAACAATAGACTCCCCAATTACTATTGCCCTCCTCTTTTTTTCCCTACCTTTCGGAGCAACAGGGCCGGTCTCTGTGCTGAAGGCCCGTCCGCTGTTGCTACCCCCGGGTAGGCTGTCACCCCCATCCGTACTCAAACAGGAGTACTTATTTGCCAGGTGTACTGACAGTGGAGTACTCACTCGTTCATGCCTCTGCCCCTTGACCTTCCTTAGCGTGACCCACATGTCTCTCTCCTGTGGTTTTGGAGTGACCACCTCCCTATAACTCTCCTCTATCACCTCTTCACTCTCCCTGACCAGACATAGGTCATTGAGCTGCTGCTCCAGGATCCTAATACGGTCCCTTAGGAGCCCCATCTCTCTGCACCTGGTGCAGATGTGGACGTCAAGAGGGCCATCCGACACCATGACCTCCCACATCTGACATGCAGTACAGTACACTGCTCTGACTGACATTCTCTCGCATTACCCTGGATCCGATACCAGTATAATATATCATAGAAACTGCTGTGAGAAATCAGCAGGTATCTGACTCAAACAGCTGCTTCCGGGTGTCCCAAGCCGCTGAGAGGATTCTCCCGACGCCGGAGCACCATCACCCGGCCTGGAACATCGGGCCACGGTGAAGGCAACTATGGAGGCCTCAATATGCCTGACTATGGGTGGACATGGGTTGGCGACTGGACATTGTGCCTTCCCTCATAATGGGAACCATTGTGGGGGGATGTTTTTATGTTTAAATCTCTTTATTGGTGTTGTGTCTGTATTCTTTATTTTATGTGCTGCATGGCAAGAAGCATTTCACTACACCAATTGGTGTATGTGACAAATAAACTAACCTTGAACCTTGAACCTTGCTCCCACTTGACCTTTAAACTACACCTTTATTATACAAACCAAAAGCACTTTCCTCATATGAAAGTCCTGACATCCCAGGAATCAGTCTGGTGAATCTTCTCTGTACCACCTCTATGGCAAGAATGTCTTTCCTCAGTTTTGGAGACCAAAACTGTACGCAATACTGCAGGTGTGGCCTCACCAAAACCCTGTACAACTGCAGTAGAACCTCCCTGCTCCTATACTCAAATCCTTTTGCTATAAAAGCTAACATACCATTTGCTTTTTCCACTGCCTGCTGCACCTGCATGCCTACTTTCAATGACTGGTGTACCATGACACCCAGGTCTCGTTGCATTTCCCCTTTTCCCAATCTGCCACCATTCAGATAATAGTCTGCCCTGATGTTTTTGCCACCAAAGTGGATAACCTCACATTTATCCACATTATACTGCAACTGCCATGCATCTGCCCATTCACCCAGCCTATCCAAATCACCCTGCAGCCTCCAAACATCCTCCTCACACCTAACTATACCCCCCAGCTTGGTGTCATCTGCAAATTTGGAGATGTCTATAATAGACAGTGGAATACGCATTATGGAAACGATTAAAGAAGACACTAAAATTGGATAATTTACCACTATCTCTTCCCATTGTAAACAATGTTACACCCTCAATGATGGATAAAGGTATTTCACAATGGAAAAATCATGGAATTATAAAGATGGGTGATCTCTATAGGAAAAATTCATTTATCTCATTTCAGGAATGACAACAAATTTATGGGCTTCATTCAGAAGGCTATTTTAGATATCTACAAAGTAGAGACTATGCTAAGTCAAATACACAGGACTATAGAAACAGAAAGACAGAAATTCTTGATGAATGTTTGAATAAACACCCGAACACAGAAAAATTGATATCTTATATTTATAATATTCTAGAAACATAGAAACATAGAAATTAGGTGCAGGAGTAGGCCATTCGGCCCTTCGAGCATGCACCGCCATTCAATATGATCATGGCTGATCATCCAACTCAGTATCCTGTACCTGCCTTCTCTCCATACCCTCTGATCCCCTTAGCCACAAGGGCCACATCTAACTCCCTCTTAAATATAGCCAATGAACTGGCCTCAACTACCCTCTGTGGCAGAGAGTTCCAGAGACCCACCACTCTATTAGATAATGATGCACCCACGATGGAAATATATAGACAATCATGGGAAAATGAACTAGGCCAAACAATAAGGTCATAAATATGGGACGAAAGTTTACAACATATACATCACTGTTCATTAAATGCTAGACATTCTTTAATGCAATTTAAAGTATTACATAGATTGTACCATTCAAAAACCAAATTAAGTAGAATCTTCCCATGCGTTTCCCCTATTTGTGATCAATGCCAACACTTAGAGGCTAATCTAACGCACACATTTGTAAGCTGTATAAAAAAAAATAATTTTTGGACGGAAATGTTTAAGATAATTTCGGAAGTCGTCAATACCAAATTGGTCCCTGATTCAAAATTAATAATATTAGGAATAATAGAACAAAATCAATTATTTACAATGAATCAAAGAACCTTTATCGATTATAGTTTAATAATTGGGAAACAATTAATATTAAAATTTTGGAAAGGCCGTATAACCCCAACAATTAAAATGTGGACTATGGAAATGTCGGAGACCCGACATTTGGAAAGATTAAGATTTGTCTTAATGGACAAACAAGAACTATTGACAATAATATGGTCCCCATTTATTGAATATTTGAAGGGGCAAACGGGTTGGGCATGAGAACCCGACTGAAACCTGAATCAAGGAATAGATGAAGAATTACATTTTATAAGCCGCGGATATATCTCTAACGATGCATCATCTGTTGAACACTCCATTCTTCTGCAACTTTTTTTCTCTTTCTTTTTGCTTTCTCTCTCTCTATTGCTGCATATCTTTATAAAAATTGAAAAAATATATAGAAGTACAGGTGGAAGTGCAGGTAGATGGGACTAGGGGGAAATAAATGGTCGGCAAGGACTGGAAGGGCCGAGAAGGCCTGTTTCCGTGCTGTATTTGTTATATGGTTATATGGTTACAATTACTATACCATTGTTAATATAAATAATATTGATAATGTATGACTACAACGAACAAAATGCTTTTTATTATGTATTTGCTTCTAATTTAAAAAAAAAATAAAGTTGACTTGACATCAGATGAAAAGCGGGCCTGCACACGACACAGCACCACAGCTGCCGAGAATGTTTGTAGCGAGTGACCTATGAGCTGGGCATGAACAGTCGAAATACCAAACTCACTTATTGTTGGCTGGGGAAGGTGATGTCAAGAGGGATTAACTGAGGAGAGCTGTGCAACTGTTTAAGAAAGAACTGCAGATGCTGGAAAAATCGAAGGTAGACAAAAATGCTGGAGAAACTCAGCGGGTGAGGCAGCATCTATGGAGAGAAGGAATAGGCGACGTTTCGGCTCGAGACCCCTCTTCAGACTGATGTGGAGTCTGGCTCTGGAACTGGTAAACGACAAGGGTGGAGGAAGGGGCAAGGGGGCCATACCGTCGCCGTTCCTCCAGCACTTTGGTGGTTTTCTTTGCTCAATATTTCAATGGCCTGCAGCTTCTTGTCTGCACAGTCGTTGCAGTTCCGCTTGCGACCATGCGGTGGTGGCCGCGAGCCGTACCAGGGTCGGTGCAGTTTCTCAGGCGACCGGGGAGAGAATGAAGAAACCGAACGCTGCCACTCCTCGCCAAGTTGGTCGTTTAATATAGAAGATTTTCATAATGGAGATGGCAAAGAATGGAGGAGTGAGCTTTAAGGTTGGAGGGGAGAAGTTTAAAGGAGAGACACGAATTCAGCCGGCCAGGCAGCATCTCTGGAGAGAAGGAATGGGTGATGTTTCGGGTCGAGACCCTTCTTCAGACGTTTAAAGGAGATGTGCCGGCCAAGATATTACTGAAAGCAGGAAGGGGTGGGTTCCTGGAATGCGCTGCCAGGGGTGGTCGTTGAAGCATACAACAGTGGTGTTGTAAATATACACAAGGATATGCAGGGAATGGAGGGATATGGATCATGTGAAGGCAGTGATGATCAACTTGGCGTCATGTCCAGTACAGACATTGTGGGCCGAAGGGCCTGTTCCTGCGCTGTACTAATCCACGCTCTATGTTCCAGTTTCTTGTGGATGATAAATGACATAAAGCAACGTCGAAATTCAAATTGGATGACATTTTTAATATTATTTTCATACATATTATTCCTCAAAGGATAGAACAACAGAGTTTCAAACGTAATGCACAATACTTTATACGTTTAAACAACAAATAGCTGCAAATGAATAAAATACAAAGAATTGTTAGGATCCCTCTATTACAAATGCAGAGAGACAGTAAACATGTAAATCTTAAATTTTGATTGGGAAAATATGACTGAATTTCAATAACAGCGATTTTGTGGCATAAACAATGCAGAGAAAGACTTGCATCAGTTTGACATAATGTATAATTTTGAAATTAAAAAATATATACAAGATTCATATTTTAAATGGATTTTTTAATTTTTATTGAAAAATGTTTAATTGTATTAAATATATATTTTTTAATAAGCAGAATAATTGAACATTCACTGCTCCTGGGAGCAGAGAATTCAAAAGTATTATATTCATTGAGTGCAAAAATCACCTCTCAGATCTAAACAGTCGCCCCATTATTCTGAAACAAAGACCCAACCCCCTCATCTTCACCGCAGGCAGAATAAACATCCACTTAGTAACATCAACCAAACACCCTAAATACTTGAACTAATAGGACCCCCCATTTTTCTAAAGTTTCGCTAAGATAAGGTTAGGGTGACCGGTTTCCTCCCACGTTCCAAAGACGTACAGGTTTGTGGCTAAATGGCTTAAGAAAGAACTGCAGATGCTGGAAAAATCGAAGGTGGACAAAAATGCTGGAGGAACTCAGCGGGTGAGGCAGCATCTATGGAGTGAAGGAATAGGTGACGATTCTGGTCAAGGCCCTGCTTCAGACTGATGAAGGGTCTCGACCCGAAACGTCACCTATTCCTTTGTTCTCCAGATGCTGCCTCGCCCGCTGAGTTTCTCCAGTATTTTTGACTGCCTTTGGCTAATTGGCTTGGTAGGATTGTAAATGATCCCTAGTGTGTGTAGGATAGTGTTAGTGTGCGGGGATCGCCGGTCGGCACGGACCCCGTGGGCCAAGGGACATGTTTCCGCGTTGTATCTCTACACTTAACTGAACTAAAGATTGACACAAAATGCCGGAGTAACTCAGCGGGTCAGGCAGCATCTCTGGAGGAAAGGAATGGGTGGCGTTTCGGGTCAAGGCCCTTCTTCAGACTGAGAGTCAGGGGAAAGGGAAACGAGAAATACAGCAGAATAAAAATGAATTAAAAATATGCAAAAAGCAGTGATGATCAGGGAAAGGGGGAGCCCACAAGATTCAAGATTCAAGATTCAATTTTTAATTGTCATTGTCAGTGTACAGTACAGAGACAACGAAATGCATTTAGCATCTCCCTGGAAGAGCGACACAGCAAATGATTTGAATAAATAATAATAAGTGTCCGGGGGGGAGGGGTGATTGGCAGTCACCGAGGTACGTTGTTGAGTAGCGTGACAGCCGCCGGAAAGAAGCTGTTCCTGGACCTGCTGGTTCGGCAACGGAGAGACCTGTAGCGCCTCCCGGATGGTAGGAGGGTAAACAGTCCATGGTTGGGGTGAGAGAGGTCCTTGGCGATGCTGAGCGCCCTCCGCAGACAACGCTTGATTTGGACAGACTCAATGGAGGGGAGTGAGGAACCGGTGATGCGTTGGGCAATTTTCACCACCCTCTGCAATGCCTTCCGGTCGGAGACAGAGCAGTTGCCATACCAAACTGTGATGCAGTTGGTAAGGATGCTCTCGATGGTGCAGCGGTAGAAGTTCATCAGGATCTGTTGGTTGTGGGGTAGATGATAATGAGTTATGCAGAGGGTGAAACTGAACAGGACGACAGTGAAACTAGTACGATGACTATGGTGGGGGAGGGACGGGGAGAGAGGGGACGCAAGGGTTACGTGAGGTTATTTGGACATTCCCTCATCACTTGTATCTGTCTGATGGACCTTTGTTGAATGACCTTAACGTGAATCTATTCAACCTTAACGTACATCTTTCCACTCCAGGCTGAGTTTGTCCAGCATTTCTGTCTACGTTTTACATGTGACAAGAGTTTTCATTCATTCGTTCATTAAAGCATTTAAGAGATGCTGGGATGGCAGGACTTCCATATGAAGAAAGACTGGATAGACTCGGCTTGCACTCGCTGGAATTTAGAAGATTGAGGGGGGATCTCATAGAGACTTACAAAATTCTTAAGGGGTTGGACAGGCTAGATGCAGGAAAATTGTTCCCGATGTTGGGGAAGTCCAGGACAAGGGGTCACAGTTTAAGGATGAGGGGGAAGTCTTTTAGGAGCGAGATGAGAAAATCGTTTTTCACACAGAGGGTGGTGAATCTGTGGAATTCTCTGCCACGGAAGGTAGTTGAGGCCAGTTCGTTGGCTATATTTAAGAGGGAGTTGGATGTGGCACTTGTGGCTAAAGGGATGGAGAGAAGGCAGGTACAGGATACTGAGTTGGATGATCAGCTATGATCATATTGAATGGTGGTACAGGCTCGAAGGGCCGAATGGCCTACTCCTGCACCTAATTTCTTTGTTTCTATGTTTCTAGGAAGCTATTTGCCAGTAAAGTGAAGACTGAGCAATACTGAAAGATTTAACCCAGGCTGCTGCTCAGCCATGCTGTGTTAAGTCTGCTTTGTTAAGAATCTTTGGCAGGCGATTCCAAGGGGCAGATTTTCAACATTTTGTTGACATGGGACGTGTGAAAACATGGGTAGACCTTCTCAGTAAACTTGCACTCACTGAATGTGTGTAGAAAAGACTTATTGTTTGCGATGAAAAATGAAATGGCCCGAGTGTCGTAATCGAGGTAAACTCCAATCTTCCTGGGAAACTCATGATAGGTGATGTCCAATGGTTCGGCAAGGTTGGCTTGGATGTTCTTCTCAAATTTCCCGATGGTCCAGACCGTATTCTCCTGTTCCAAATCATGGCCGCCTCCGTTCCTCACCATCTCCGCGACAACTCCTAGAGTCCACTTGCGGTTCCCCGCAACCTCCACTTCCCAGTGCTTTTTCCCCGAGGAAAATCCCTCCGTTCCCAGCGCACATTCCCAGGCTTTAACCATGGCGTAATGTCCTGGCGGATTATTTTCCATCTCCGTTGCTGTCACGCTCTTCCCACAGCTGGGTGAGCCCTGCTTCAGTGTCGAGCAGTATGGAGACTGGGGGGGGAGGGGGGGGGGGGGAGGGGGAAAGGGGAAAAAAATTAATAACAGCTGATTATGGATAAATTTCAAATCAAAACTCCAATCAGATGTGGTTGTAGCCCAGACCATCACACACAGCATCCTTGACTCCAGCTACACTTCACGCAGCCTCGGCAAGGCCACCAGCATAATCTTTGTTGCTCATAAATGCCTCCTCCCCATATCCCTTGACTCCGCTATCTTTAAAAGCCCTATCTTTAAGAGCCCAATAGTCAACTTTATTTGTCACAGCCCTCTCTCGAAAGAGCCCTCTCTAGCTCTTGACACAGGTTCAAGGTGAAGGGGAAAAGATTTAATAGGAATCCGAGGGGTAACAATTTTTTTTAATTGGTGGGTGTATGGAACAAGCTGCCAGAGGAGATAGTTGAGGCTGGGACTATCCCATTGTTTAAGAAACAGTTGGACAGGTACATGGATAGAAAAGGTTTGGAGGGTTATGGTCCAAGCGCAGGCAGGTGGGAGTAGGGTAGCTGGGACATTGTTGGCCAGTGTGGGCGAGATGGGCCGAAGGGCCTGTTTCCACGAGGTATTAATCTATGACTATCTATGACTCTATGTAAGGCAGCAACTCTACCGCTGTTCCACTGAACCTCTCAATAGACAACAGACAATAGGTGCAGGGGTAGGACATTCGTCCCTTCGAACCAGCACAGCCATTCAATGTGATCATGGCTGATCATCCCCAATCAGTACCCCGTTCCTGCCTTCTCCCCATATCTGCTGACTCCGCTATCTTTAAGAGCCCTATCTAGCTCTCTCTTGAAAGTATCCAGAGAACCGGCCTCCACCGCCCTCTGAGGCAGAGAATTCCACAGACTCACAGCTCTCTGTGTGAAAAACTCCCTTCCAAATGCCTTACCCCTTATTCTTAAACTGTGACCACTGGTTCTGGACTCCACCAAGGACCAGTCTCACCCCGGTCACTCCCTCTTCTCCCCTCTCCCATCAGGGCAAGAGGTACAGAAGTGTGAAAACGCACACACCTCCAGATTCAGGGACAGTTTCTTCCCAGCTGTTATCAGGCAACTGAGCCATCCTAGCAACAACTAGAAAGAGGTCCTGCGTAACTGTCTACCTCACTAGAATCTTTTCAACTGTCTTTCATCGGAGGCCATTTAGAACGGAGATGTGGAAACACTTTCTCACCCAGAGAGTTGTGAATCTGGAATTCTCTGCCTCAGAAGGCAGTGGAGGCCAATTCTCTGGATGCTTTCAGGAGAGAGTAACAATGATAAAGGAAACAGGCCATTGTAAGCTGTTTGTAGGGTGAAAATGAAAAGCTAGTTTGACTTGGGTGGGGAACAGGTTTAGGGTGAGAGGGCCAAGATGGCAGGACTGTCATATGTTGATAGAATGGAGCAGCTGGGCTTGTGTACTTAGAAGGATGAGAGGACATCTTATTGAAACATACAAGATTATTAAGGTTTTGGACACTCTAGAGGCAGGTAATATGTTCCCAATGTTGGGGGAGTCCAGAACCAGGGGGCACAGTTTAAGAATAAGGGGTAAGCCATTTAGAACGGAGATGATAGCCGGAAACAGCAGGGGACCGGGGGTCAAATAATAGGTATGTTGCAAAACTTACCTTTAGCAGCGCTGCAGTTCTGCCGCTCCCCGTGTGCGCGACTTTGGCGCCTTTCAGAGGGGGGCGGGCTTAAAGTGCCTTTTTTCGACAGACTGGGATAATCGATGAATGTCGGGCGATTTTGTTGCGGAAGAAAAATCGCTCCGACATTTCATCAATGAAGGTATTTTTAAATTACTCTAAATTATTTATTAACTAGAGTAATTTAAAAATCACCTTCAAAAGCCGTGAGAACTGACAACCGGAAGGATTTTCCGTAGGGGAGAAAAAAAGGTAGTTTATTTTTATATTAAAAGTTGGTTTTTTGGGAGGCTTTAATAATATTTTTATGTTGCGAAATGGGGTCCCAAAAAATGTATGGACAAACAGTATTTTTCCTCCCGACTTCACCGCTAACCGCAACGTTCCAATCCACCGCATTCCACTAAAACCCACTCGCTAGTTGATTTAAATGGCCATTAATTTACAGGAATCACACTAAATCCCTTCCATTTGGCCCAGAAATTCATGAAAATGAGATTTAAAAATTATGTTATATTGTGCATTATTGTTTGAATGTTATTTGGACACTTAGGCAATTTAAAAAAAGTTTATCTTTTCTTAAGAAATGGATAGATGTTTAGATCTACTCATTGAGTTTTGTATTTAGCTACAATTAAATAACTAACTAATTATATGCTTTACTTTCAGGTAATCCAAGTAAGATTGTTTAATATTTGTTTCAGAATGCTTCAATCTATATAACTGAAAATTTCATTGAGTTCTCTTAATTTTTAAGAATGTTATGGGCTTTTAACTTTTCCAGATCACAGCTTTTGAGTTAAGTCACTTGAAAGGCAATGGGGAGCAAGACGCTAATTTCCGAGTATGAAAATGGCCATAACTTTCTTAATACTGAAGATATGAAAGTACATTAGGTGTCAAATTAAACTTCTTTTTATGCTTTATCTGATGGGATAAATTGCAGACTTGATTTTTTTAATCTCAAAATTTTGTAACATTGCTACAAATAAGGTGGAGGAACTGAGTGAAATCCAGGTTAGCCGGGAAGTGGTGTTGGGTAAATTAAATGGATTAAAGGCCGATAAATCCCCAGGGCCAGATAGGCTGCATCCCAGACTACTCAAGGAAGTAGCCACAGAAATAGTGGATGCATTAGTGATCATTTGTCAAAACTCCTTAGATTCTGGAGTAGTTCTTGAGGATTGGAGGGTAGCTAATGTAACCCCACTTTTTAAAAAGGGAGGGAGAGAGAAAACGGGGAATTACAGACCAGTTAGCCTAACATCGGTAGTGGGGAAACTGCTAGAGTCAGTTATTAAAGATGGGATAGCAGTACATTTGGAAAGTGGTGAAATCATTGGACAAAGTCAGCATGGATTTACGAAAGGTAAATCATGTCTGACGAATCTTATAGAATTTTTCGAGGATGTAACTAGCAGAGTTGATAAGGGAGAACCAGTGGATGTGTTATTTCTAGACTTTCAGAAGGCTTTCGACAAGGTCCCGCACATAAGAGATTAGTATAGAAACTTAAAGCACACGGTATTGGGGGTTCAGTATTGATGTGGATAGAGAACTGGCTGGCAGACAGAAGCAAAGGGTAGGAGTAAACGGGTCCTTTTCAGAATGGCAGGCAGTGACTAATGGGGTACCGCAAGGCTCAGTGCTGGGACCCCAGCTATTTACAATATTTATTAATGATTTGGATGAGGGAATTGAAGGCAATATCTCCAAGTTTGCGGATGACACTAAGCTGGGGGGCAGTGTTAGCTGTGAGGAGGATGCTAGGAGGCTGCAAGGTGACTTGGATAGGCTGGGTGAGTGGGCAAATGCAAGGCAGATGTAGTATAATGTGGATAAATGTGTGGATAAATTATCCACTTTGGTGGCAAAAACAAGAGGGTAGACTATTATCTTAATGGTGGCAAATTAGGAAAAGGGGAGATGCAACGAAACCTGGGTGTCATGGTACACCAGTCATTGAAAGTAGGCATGCAGGTGCAGCAGGCAGTGAAGAAAGCGAATGGTATGTTAGCATTCATAGCGAAAGGATTTGAGTATAGGAGCAGGGAGGTTCTACTGCAGTTGTACAGAGTTTTGGTGAGACCACACCTGGAATATTGCATACAGTTTTGGTCTCCAAATCTGAGAAACGACATTCTTGTCATAGAGGGGGTACAGAGAAGGTTCACCAGACTGATTCCTGGGATGTCAGGACTTTCATATGAGGAAAGACTGGATAGACTCGCCTTGTACTCGCTATAATTTAGAAGACTGTGGGGGGATCTTATAGAAACTTACAAAATTCTTAAGGGATTGGATAGGCTAGATGCAGGAAAATTGTTCCCGATGTTGGGGAGGTCCAGAACAAGGGGTCACAGTCTAAGGATAAGGGGGAATTCCTTTAGGACCGAGATGAGGAAAACTTTTTTCACACAGAGAGTGGTGAGTCTCCGGAATTGTCTGCCACATAAGGTAGTTGAGGCCAGTTCATTGGCTATATTTAAGAGGGAGTTAAATGTGGCTCTTGTTGCTAAAGGGATCAGGGGGTATGGAGAGAAGGCAGGTACAGGATATTGAGTTGGATGATCAGCCATGATCATATTGAATGGCGGTGCAGGCTCGAAGGGCCGAATGGCCTACTCCTGCACCTATTTTCTATGTTTCTATGCTTCTATGAGGAAACACCTTTTCACACAGAGAGTTGTGAATCTGTGGAATTCTCTGCCTCAGAAGGCAGTGGAGGCCAATTCTCTGAATGCTTTCAAGAGAGATTTAGGTAGAGCTTTTAAAGATTGTCTGTGACTGGATAGGATGCAACAAAAGGTTTTCACTGTATCTCGGTACACACGGCAATAATTAACTACACTAAAACATGTACAAAAGAACTGCAGATGCTGGTTTAAATCAAAGGTAGACACAACAGGCTGGAGTAACTCAGCGGGACAGGACAGGCAGTATCTCTGGAGAGAAGGAATGGGTGACGTTTCGGGTCGAGGCCCTTCTAAAACATAATACTGTAAAGTAATAAAGAAAGCACATCAGCGCCTCTACTTCCCGAGAAGATTACGAGAGTCGGTCTGTCAAAGAGGGCTCTCTCGAACTTCCACAGGTGCACAGTAGAGAGCGTGCTGACCGGTTGCATCATGGCTTGGTTCGGCAACTTGAGCGTCCAGGAACGGAAAAGGATGCAGAAAGTTGTGACCACTGCCCAGTCCATCATCGGCTCTGACATCCCCACCTCGAGGGGATCTATCGCAGTCGCTGCCTCTAAAAAAAGGCCGGCAGCCAACATCATCAAGGACCCACACCATCCAGGCCACACACTCATCTCCCTGCTACCATCGGGCACAAGATACAGGAGCCTGAAATCTGCAACATTCAGGTTCAGAAACAGCTGCTTCCCCCAGCGTGACCACTGCCCACCAGGCTATTAAACTGGCCAACAAACAGACTCTGAAGTGTGACAGCCTACTGCACTTTATCTGCTTATTTACGTCTATATTGAACTGAACTATTCAGTGTTATGTCTACATATTCTGCAGTGCTGCAGCAAGCAAGAGTTTCATTGTCCTATCTGGGGCACACGACAATGTGAAAAATATCCATCTTCTAGATGAGCTGGGACGCATCCTCAGTGATGTGACCTGGGGTCATCGGGTGTTTCGGGTCCCACAACATCAGACACCCTCGCCCAGGCGACCCAGCCGGGGTTGATCAGGCCCCGATAAACTCTCTTCACCGGACATGACTAAAGGGATTGTCCACTTTTGCCAATTTTTGTTTCGGCGACTGCCGGCATCATTGACTAACGTATGAGGTCACGGAACAATTCGCGGCGTGATGGCGTATCGGCGCACGGTCACCACCTCATCATTTTTGGAAATGACGCCACATTTATTTTGTTGCAGCTGGATTTTGAAATGTTCAGAATCTTTCGGCGACGCTGATTTGATGCCGGCAGTTTCTGAAAAAAATCACCCAGTGAGACAAGCCCTTAAGGTATTTCAGATGCTGTCAAATTCTCCAGTGTAATCATCCACCGGATCTTACCTTTATTTTTATACATGGTCTCCCAATCTGGAAACAAAGAAGAGCCAGTTAGATGGGAGAAATATTCCATGCACACTGTACAATCATTGAATTATTCTCTCATATTTGCACTTTCATTTTCATGAAAAATTATAAGCCCCAACTAAATTGGGATCTTGGCTACTATAGACAATAGGTGACTGGTTAAACATAGAAACATAGACACATAGAAATTAGGTGCAGGAGTAGGCCATTCGGCCCTTCCAGCCTGCACCACCATTCAATATGATCATGGCTGATCATTCAACTCAGTATCCTGTACCTGCCTTCTCTCCATACCCTCTGATCCCCTTAGCCACAAGGGCCACATCTAACTCCCTCTTAAATATAGCCAATGAACTGGCCTCAACTACCCTCTGTGGCAGAGAGTTTCAGAGACCCACCACTCTCTGTGTGAAAAAAGTCCTTCTCATCTTGGTCCTAAAGGATTTCCCCCTTATCCTTAAGCTGTGACCCCTTGTCCTGGACCTCCCCAACATCGGGAACAATCTTCCTGCATCTAGCCTGTCCAACCCCTTAAGAATTTTGTAAGTTTCTATAAGAGCCCCTCTCAATCTCCTAAATTCTAGAGAGTATAAACCCAGTCTATCCAGCCTTTCTTCATAAGACAGTCCTGCCATCCCAGGAATCAGTCTAGTGAACCTTCTCTGCACTCCCTCTATGGCAATAATGTCCTTCCTCAGATTAGGACACCAAAACTGCATGCAATAACCCAGGTGTGGTCTCACCAAGACCCTGCACAACTGCAGTAGAACCTCCCTGCTCCTATACTCCAATCCTTTTGCTATGAAAAGTTATAACATACTGAGTTAAGCTGAATGGCTACGACACCACGTATCCTTCATATGTCCAGAGAGTAGCGAGCGGCCCAGTGCCGTCAAATACTCCTCATATGTGAACCCACTCATTCCCGTAAACCTTCTCTGGACCCTCTCCAGCGCTAGTACATCCTTCCTCAGATACGGGGCCCAAAATTGCTCACAATGCCATCATGTTCTAGTCTGGGTAACATACCCCCTTCCCTTCCCCATCTTTTCTGTGTACACTCTAATGATAGAGTCGTGCATTGCTAATTCTAAAGGGCCAGTCCCACGTGCCGATCTTCCCGGCCACTGCCGGCATCATTGACTGACGGATCAGCTCACCGGGAAATTTGCCGCCTGATTTATTTTCAAGTGTCACAAGATTTTGTCTCCGCTGGATTTTGAAAATGTTAAAAAAATTTGGCGACACTGAGATGATGCCGGCAGTCGCTGAAACAAAATCACCACGTCGGACAGGCCCTTAACTATCACCATCCCATTACTGTCCATGACTTAGTTGTTAACTATACGTGCATGAGGGGATCCAATTATCTTGGTGTATAAGACACAATTCTAAAACATTGTTTGTAAAGAGGATATCTTACCGGATTGAACAAGGGGTTCCCACTTGTCTAAAAGGTGAAAACAAGAAAAATATACTTCAATAACCTACCACAATTATCGATAACTTACCCATATTTGAATATAGACAATAGACAATAGACAACAGGTGCAGGAGTAGCCATTCGGCCCTTCAAGCCAGCACTGCCATTCAATGTGATCATGGCTGATCATCCATAATCAGTACCCCGTTCCTGCCTTTTCCCCATATCCCCTGACTCCACTATATTTAAGAGCCCTATCTAGCTCTCTCTTGAAAGCATCCAGAGAACCTGCCTCCACCGCCATCTGAGGCAGAGAATTCCACAGACTCACCACTCTCTGTGAGATAAAGTGTTTCCTCGTCACCGTTCTAAATGGCCGACCCCTTATTCTTAAACTGTGGCCCCTGGTTCTGGACTCCCGCAACATCGGGAACATGTTTCCTGCCTCTAGCGTGTCCAAACCCTTAACAATCTTATATGTTTCAATGAGATCCCCTCTCATCCTTCTAAACTCCAGAGTATACAAGCCCAGCCGCTCCATTCTCTCAACATATGACAGTCCCGCCCCTAGTTCTGGACTCCCCCAACATTGGGAACATGTTTCCTGCCGCTCATCCTTCTAAACTCCAGAGTGTACAAGCCCAGCTGCTCCATTCTATCAACATATGACAGTCCCGCCCCTGGTTCTGGACTCCCCCAACATTGGGAACATGTTTCCTGCCGCTCATCCTTCTAAACTCCAGAGTATACAAGCCCAGCCGCTCCATTCTATCAACATATGACAGGTTTGCACTTTGATATTTCTGTGCAAGCATTTGTTCAAAGGCTATAAGCTGCACCTCACAGTTAGAGGGGATGAACCTAATGACTCAGATGCAAAGTGTGGACATTATATCAATCAGGACCGAATGGGGTGCTCCATTTATGAACGAGCTGGCTTTTATAATGAAGCACAGGCTAAAATTCTCTCATCCAGACCTTTGGGACTCGAGGAAAGAAATTGTTTTGTGAGCAGGAGAACTATATATTTTTTCAAATATAGACATTCTCCAGGTGATGTAAGGGTTCTAAGAACTGGTCGTTGGGACGGCACAGTGGCGCAGCTGCTGCCTCACAACGGCAGAGACCCGGGTTCGATACTGACGACGGGTGCTCTCTGTGTAGAGTTTGCACATTCTCAATGTGACCGCGTGGGTTTCCTTCGGGTGCTCCGGTTTCCTCCCACACTTCAAAGACGTCCAGGTTTGCAGGTGAATTGGCTTGTGTAAATTACCCATTGTGTGTTGCATAGTGGCAGTGTACGGGGTGATCGCTGGTCGGGGCAGACTGGACGGGCCGAAGGGACTGTTGCCACGTTGTTTTCCTAAAGTCTATGTAGTAGGTTGTTCTTTCTTTGTATAACCGCGAGGAAAAGATGTTTAACAGAATGCTGTCTGGATTAGAGGCTTTAAGCCAGGGGTCGGCAACCTACGGCCCAGGGGCCGGATCCGGCCCGTAACCCCGAAATCAGCCGGCCCGCGTGCATATTTTTTTTCAATTAGCTTTCGCAACCTGCGCACTAGAGCCAGTCCCGGTGCAGGCAGGCGAGCCGACCTGGGCACTAGAGCCAGTCCCGGTGCAGGCAGGTGAGCCGACCTGGGCACTAGAGCCAGTCCCGGTGCAGGCAGGTGAGCCGACCTGGGCACTAGAGCCAGTCCCGGTGCAGGCAGGTGAGCCCACCTGGGCACTAGAGCCAGTCCCGGTGCAGGTGAGCCGAGTTAAAGAGAGAGTGTGGACAGACTTGAATTGTTTTCTCTGGAACGTCAGAGGTACAGGCGATTGGTGAGAGGAGTATATACAATTGTGAGACACATAGATACGGTAGACAGTCAGAACCTTTTCCCCAGGTTGGGAATCCAGATTACCCACGACACTGCTCAGCTGGATGGTGAAGGGGCAATGAGCGTTGCTGTTTTATTAATTGTTTTAAAGGGTTGTTATTTGTCAGTTGTTATTACCCCGTGTTTAACAGCCTTTCATGGGGTCAAGGAAAGAGCATTCACGTCGCGGCCCTGTTTTCACCAATCTTTCCACCACCGCCCACAAGAAGCACAACGCAGACGCCATTGTGGTGTGCAGATGCCGAGACGTGGGTTCAGCTCTGGCTGAACAACTTCTAATCTTGTGTGTGGGCTCGATAAGAAGAACAGCCTTTCATTACCACTCCAGCACATTAATACAATAGACAATAGACAATAGGTGCAGGAGGAGGCCATTCGGCCCTTCGAGCCAGCACCGCCATTCAATGTGATCATGGCTGATCATCCCCAATCAGTACCCCGTTCCTGCCTTCTCCCCATATCCCCCGACTCCGCTATTTTTTAGAGCCCTATCTAGCTCTTTCTTGAAAACATCCAGAGAACCAGCCTCCACCGCCCTCTGAGGCAGAGAATTCCACAGACTCACCACTCTCTGTGAGAAAAAATGTTTCCTTGTCACCATTCTAAATGGCTTACCCCTTATTCTTAAACTGTGTGGTCCCTGGTTCTGGACTCCCGCAACATCGGGAACATGTTTCCTGCCTCTAGCGTGTCCAAGCCCTTAACAATCTTATATGTTTCAATGAGATCCGCACTCATCCTTCTAAACTCCAGAGTGTACAAGCCCAGATGCTCCATTCTCTCAGCTTATGACAGTCCCGCCATCCTGGGAATTAACCTTGTAAGCCTAATACCTCTTAATATGGCCAGCCACCTGGACCTGGTAGCGTTGCAATGTGGACAGTTACCAATTTAAACACTTACCGTACTGTTGGACTGACTTGTCTTTTTCTAGTTCTGGAAAAGTCAACAATTTAATTCTAGTTAGTATCAAAAACAGTAGCTGATGTAATCAGATATATTTTCACTTGCTTGAATGAGTCGCGGTCCTGGCCTCCCACCCACCTCAGTGTAGACCTCTGCACTATCTTTCATCAAACTTTATCCAACTTCAATATTTTATCTTGCAATCAATGCTTGATTGTATTTTTATACGTCATTTAGTTTGTATTTTAAATACTATCGCCCTCCACCAGCTTAGTCAAAGAACGAGAAAAATATACTCAGTGTTGAACAACCTAGAACCAGAGGATACAGAAATTTGTGTCTATCTTTAGTACAAAAACCAGCTTCTGCAGTTCCTTTCCTTATTTCTAAGATAGACACAAAATGCTGGAGTAACTCAGCGGGACAGGCAGCATCTCTGGAGAAATGGAATGGGTGACGTTTCGGGTCGAGGCCCTTCTTCACACTGGTTAGGGGTCAGGGAAACGAGAGATATAGAGATGTTGGTGATGTGGAGAGATAAAGAACAATGAATGAAAGATACGCAAAACAGTATCGATGATAAAGGATGTAAGGAAGAACTGCAGATGTGGGTTAAAGTCGAAGGTGGACACAAAATGCTGGAGTAACTCAGCGGGTGAAGCAGCAGCTCTGGAGAGAAGGAAAGGGTGACATTTGGTGTCCAGACCCTTCTTCAGACT
This sequence comes from Raja brachyura, assembly GCA_963514005.1. The sequence continues at coordinate 41,430,217 of OY740805.1, read as the reverse complement.
AAATTAAACTCTAAACTTGAATGCTTCAGTCTGAAGAAGGGTCTCGACCCGAAATGTCACCCATTCCTTCTCTGCAGAGATGCTGCCTGACCCGCTGAGTTTCTCCAGCATTGATAATTTCTCCTACAATGATAAAAGATACAGGCCATTGTTAGCTGTTTGCAAGAGCGGAACTCGCTATCAAAACACGGAGGGGACTGGGGGACGGGGGGGGGGGGGGGGGGGTGGGGACACAATTTTTTGGCGGGCGCGCGGGCATGCGCACACTCACACACACACGTGCGCGAGGCTTCGGAGGCTCAATGCAGCGCTAAATGCAGCTCAACTCTGCCTGTCTCGCCGGGTTAACCTACAGCCCTGCCTGGACTGTCGGGACACCAACGCTGCTTCTCCGCGCTGGTCATATTTCCCGCAAGCCCAGGCAGGTTCACCAGGCAGAGTTGAGCTGGGTTTAGCGCTGCTACTCTGCGTTGGCTGTGGGCCTGGGGGTACAGCTCGCGTCTGACTCCCAACCTCTCTGGCCACCCATAGCAGGGAGGGGGGCGGACGGACACTCGGGTGGGGACGGGACAACACCGGAGACCCGGCTGGGATCGATCCTGGCTGTGGATGAGGCGCAGGTCTGTGCCTCGTCTCCCTCCTCCAATCACCGGGCTCTATCCTCAGTCCCACCCCCCTCCCTACTCCTCCCTCCTCCAATCATCGGGCTGAATCATCATCACCCGCCCCATTGCTTACTGGCCGACGTCTCCCTCATCCAATCAGCGCTCTCGATCAGCAGTCCCACCTCCACTGTCTCGCGGAAAGCGGAGATTTGGAAATCCGGATTACATCAATTTAGGGGGGGGAAGTCCCCCACCTCTCAAAACATGGGGGGGACGCGTCCCCTCTGGCCCCTCCCGTGTTTTCCGCCCCTGGATGTTTGTACGGCGAAAACGAGAACTAGCGTTAATGGTTGAGCACATACAACAACGGGGATTCCCCTCCCCCACGAGAGACGAGGCTCGCACCAGGGTCTCCTCCATACCCCGCAACACTGCCCTCTCTCCCCATTCCCCCACTCACAACAAGAGCAGAGTCCCCCTGGTCCTCACCTTTCACCCCACCAGCCGGCACATACAACACACAGTCCTCCGCCAGTTTCGCCACCTCCAACGTGACCCCTCCACTCGCCACATCTTCCCATCTCCCCCCCTGTCTGCCTTCCGCAAAGACCGCTCCCTCCGCAACTCCCTTGTCAATTCTTCCCTTCCCTCCAACTCCACCCCTTCCCCGGGCACTTTCCCTTGCAACCGCAAGAGATGCTACACTTGTCCCTTCACCTCCCCCCTCCACTCCTTTCAGGGACCCAAGCAGTCCTTCCAGGTCCAACAGAGGTTCACCTGCACCTCCTCCAACCTCATCTAGTGCATCCATTGCTCCAGATGCCAGCTGATGTATATCGGTGAGACCAAGCAGAGGCTTGGCGATTGTTTGGCCGAACACCTCCGCTCGGTCCGCAATAACCAATCCGACCTCCCGGTGGCTCAGCACTTCAACTCCCCCTCCCATTCCGTATCCGACCTCTCGGTCCTGGGCCTCCTCCACGGCCACAGTGAGCAACACCACAAGTTGGAGGAACAGCACCTCATATTCCGCTTGGGGAGTCTGCATCCTCTGGGCTTAAACATTGAATTTTCTCAAATCTGTTAACCCTTGCTGCCTCCTCCCCCTCCCCACTCTCCCTCAGCCCTCGGGCCCTGGCATTCCCTCTCTCTCTCTCTATCTCTCCCCCACCCAAGTCGCACTAGCTTCTCATTTTCACACTACAAACAGCTTACAATGGCCTGTTTCCTTTATCATCGATACTTTTTTGCATATCTTTCATTCATTGTTCTTTATCTCTCCACATCACCGTCTATATCTCTCGTTTCCCTGATCCCTGACCAGTCTGAAGAAGGGTCTTGACCCGAAACGTCACCTATCTCCTTCGCTCCTTAGATGCTGCTGCACCCGCTGAATTTCTCCAGCCTTTTGTGTACCTAAGATTATCCAGCATCTGCAGTTCTTTCTTTAACAGTTAATGGTTGATGGATGGTTGGCGCGGACGAGGTGGGCCGAAGGGATACTTTCTACTCTACACCTCTAAACTAAACTAAATACTTGATTGCTATCATTACCGTTCATTCTTAGCGATGACAGAATAATAGGAGTTTCTTTTCCATTTGATGTTGAAAGCTGACGGATAATTGCCCCTTGGCAGTGGTAGATGGACGGTACCTTTCATGCGGTTACGTCTTCTTACAGTCCAAAAAACGGCCAAACCAAGCGCGATCAACAGTAGACAAAGAGCCAGGCATAAGAACACCAGCCAGCCTGAAACAACTGGGAAGAAGATATCTGCAATAGAAACGGCAGTGATTAGACGATGTTGCGTGGAAAATATTCACGTTCATAAGTTCTAGGGGCAGAATTAGGCCATTCAGCCCCTCCGGTCTACTCCACCAATCAATCATGGCTGATCTATCTTCCCCTCTCAACCCCATTCTCCTGCCTTCTCCCCATAACTCCAGTACTGAGCAAGAATCTGCCGATCCCCATCTTAAAAATATCAATAGACTTGGCCTCCACAGCAATTAATTCCAGATTCCCCACCTTCTGACTGAAGACATTGTTCCACACAAATCACTCCCTTGCACATTCACTACAAGAAAAACAAGGCCAACATTTCATGGTCGATAGGCACAAAATGGCGCAGTAACTCAGCGGATCAGGCAGCATCTCTGGAGAAAAGGAATAGGTGACGTTTCAGATCAAGACCATTCTTCTTGGTGCAGTGGTAGACTTGCTACCTTACACCACCAGAGACCTGGGTTCCATCCTGATTACGGGTGCTGTCTGTATGGAGTTTGCACGTTCTCCCTGTGACCAGGTGGGTTTTCTCCGGATTCCTCCCACACTCAAAAGACGTTCAGGCACGTTGGTTAATTGGCTTCTGTAGAATGTGCCTGGTGCGTGGGATAGCGCCAGTTGCTGGTTGGTGCGGACTCGGTGGCTCGAAGGGCCTGTCTCCGCGCTGTATCTCGAACACTCATCAGGCACGGATAAGATGGTTCGGTAGTGCCCACTCTGAGATTTGATGAATGACATCCTTGCTATTGAGGGAGTACAGCGTAGGTTCACCAGGTTAATCCCCGGGATGGCGGGACTGTCATATGCTGAGAGAATGGAGCGTCTGGGCTTGTATACTCTGGAATTTAGAAGGATGAGAGGGGATCTTATTGAAACTTATAAGATCATTAAGGGTTTGGACACGCTAGAGGCAGGAAACATGTTCCCGGTGTTGGGGGAGTGGAGAACCAGGGGCCACAGTTTAAGAATAGGGGGTAAGCCATCTAGATCGAAGAGGAGGAAACACTTTTTCTCACAGAGAGTTGTGAGTCTGTGGAATTCGCTGCCTCTAGGGCGGTGGAGGCCGGTTCTCTGGATACATTCAAGAGAGAGTTAGATAGATAAGGCTCTTAAAGATAGCGGAGTCAGGGGATATGGGGAGAAGGCAGGAACGGGGTACTGATTGGGGATAATCAGCCATGATCACAGTGAATGGTGGTGCTGGCTCGAATCGGCCAAATGGCCTACTCCTGCACCTATTGTCTACTGTCTATTTTTAAAATTAAAAAAAGATTGCTGGTTTGTGTGGATTCGGTGGCTTGAAGGGTCTCTCTCCACGTTGTATCTCGAAACCTCATCAGGCACAACCAAGATGGTTCGGTAGTGCCCACCCTGAGATTTGAGGAAGGACATCCTTGCTATTGAGGCCTTGCTATAAAAGGACTGGGCAAACTAGATGCAGGAAAAGGGTTGCCAATGATGGGAGAGTCCAGAACCAGGGGCCACCGTCTAAGAATAAAGGGGAGGCCATTTAAAACCGAGATGAGAAAAAACGTTTTCACCCAGAGAGTTGTGAATTCGTGGAATTCTCTGCCACAGTGGGCAGTGGAGTCCAATTGACTAGATGAATTGAAAAGAGAGTTAGACAGAGCTCTAGGGGCTAGCGGAATCAAGGGATATGGGGAGAAGGCAGGCACTGGTTACTGATTGTGGATGATCAGCCATGACCACAATGAATGGCGGTGCTGGCTCGAAGGGCCAAATGGCCTCCTCCTGCACCTATTGTCTATGTTTCTATTACCTTGAGATGATATTATTTTATTATTCCTCTCGCCTGACACGTGCTGGAATTTACATCGCAAGTCAACCTTTTTTAACCGCAGTTGACAATATACAAGTGGAGATAAAATGCTGGAGAAACTCAGCGGGTGAGGCGGCATCTATGGAGAGAAGGAGTAGGCGATGTTTAGGGTCGAGACCCAACTTCAGACTGATGTGGGGGGGAGGGGGGGCGGGAAAAAGAAAGGAAGAGGCGGAGACAGTAGTCTATGTGGGAGAGCTGGGAAGGGGAGGGGAAGGAGGGAGGAAGCAGGGACTACCTGAAATTAGAGAAGTCAATGTTCATGCCGCTGGGGTGTAAACTACCCAAGTGAAATATGAGGTGCTGCTCCTCCAATTTGCACTGGGCCTCACTCTGACAATGGACGAGGCCCAGGACAGGAAGGTCAGATTGGGAATGGGAGGGGGAGTTAAAGTGCTGGGCCACCGGGTGATCAGGTTGGTTTGTACGGACCGAGCGGAGGTGTTGGGCGAAACGATCGCCGAGCCTGCGCTTGGTCTCACCGATGTAGAGCAGCTGACACCTACGACAGCGGGTGCAGTAGATGAGGTTGGAGGAGGTGCAGGTGAACCTCTGCCTCACCTGGAAAGGTACAATATTGACAATATACAAACCTGCAATCTCAATAATGGCTTCCTGTTCTTTTTCCAATACTCAATTCCATAAAATACAGCTGAACTTGTTTGTCGAACCCTGCGATACATTTACTTGGCTCTGGGCATTTATAAGTTGTTTAGAATCCTGCTGATAATTTATATCTGATTTTAAAGTTAAATTCTCTTTCTCGCCACCAATCCATTGTATCGATGGTGCAGGATACCAGCCAGTAGACTCACAGACCAGTTGAATTCCACCTTTCTCATATCCTCTGATGCAGATCCAGTGGTCATGACCCAAACCTATAAAGATTAACAAGGATCAAGTCTACTTAGAATGTAGCAACAAGTTCACAATTCATCATTCATAGGAGCAGGTTTAGGATATTTGGCCCATCGAGTCAATAGACAATAGGTGCAGGAGTAGTCCATTCGGCCCTTCGAGCCAGCAGCATCATTCACTGTGATCATGGCTGTTCATCCACAATCAATACCCCGTTCCTGCCTTCTCCCCATATCCCCTGACTTGGGAGATATGGGAGATCCTAATATGTAGATAGGGCTCTTAAAGATAGCAGGGTCAGGGGATATGGGGAGAAGGCAGGAACGGGCTACTGATTGTGGATGATCAGCCACGATCACAGTGATCGCTGGAATTTAGAAGATTGAGGGGGGATCTTATAGAGACTTACAAAATTGTTAAGGGGTTGGACAGGCTAGATGCAGGAAGATTGTTCCCGACGTTGGGGAACTCCAGAACAAGGGGTCACAGTTTAAGGATAAGGGGGAAGTTTTTTAGGACCGAGATGAAAAAAATCATTATTCACGCAGAGAGTGGTGAATCTATGGAATTCTCTGCCACAGAAGGTAGTTGAGGCCAGTTCATTGGCTATATTTAAGTTAGATGTGGCCCTTGTGGCTAAAGGGATCAGGGGGTATGGGGAGAAGGCAGGTAAAGGATACTGAGTTGGATGATCAGCCATGATCATATTGAATGGCGGTGCAGGCTCGAAGGGCCGAATGGCCTACTCCTGCACCTATTTTCTATGATTCTATGATTCTATGACTCCTTTCATCCTCCTAGGCTGGTAGGTTCACCTTACAACCCAGGTTGATTTAGAACGTTGATTTTTCAAATTCCAGGTAACCCTTGAATTCTCCCCCCCCCCCCCCCACTATTCCTTCGCTCCGTAGATACTGCCTCACCCGCGGAGTTTCTCCAGCATTTTTGTCCAACACAGGTATGACTGTGGTGTTGTTGATGGTGAATGGGGTGAGGGAATGGGGGGGGGGGGGGTGTGGGGGGGGGGGGGGGGTTGCCCCAAAGTCTACAGACAATGACCAATGTAACGTGCTTGTCCATTAATAACGTGTGTACTAACCTCCAACTTTCAAATCAATTGCAGTTTGTTCAAAGACAACCCCATTGTCAACTGAGCAAATATAGTTGCCCTCATCGGTAACTCTGAGGTCCTTTATCCTGAGGGATGCGTTTCCTCCCACCATTTGGTCCTTGAACAGCTCGGTCCGTCCTCTGTAGTCATCGTCTTGCGCATTGGTCACATCCTTGCCGATTCTGAACATGTGAACCGCAAAGTCGAGGTCTGACTTTAGCCACCAGATGGTCATCTTGTCCATCGGTTCCTTGGGCTCAAGGTGACATTCCAGTGTCACTGTTTCGCCCAGGACTCCTACAACGGGCCGGTCTGGACCAACGATGGAGAACTTGACGGCTGCGCGCGGTTTACAACAAAGAGAAACGTCAGCAAATGGTCACGTCACAGGGGCAGAATGAGCCCATTCGGCCCATCGAGTCTACTCCGCCATACATCATAGACAATAGATGTAGAATTAGGCCATTCGGCCCATCGAGTCTACCCCGCCATACATCAGAGACAACAGATGTAGAATTAGGCCATTCGGCCCATCGAGTCTACCCCATCACACATCAACAGACAATAGGTGCAGGAGTAGGCCATTCGGCCCTTTGAGCCAGCACAGCCATTCTATGTGATCATGGCTGATCATCCACAATCAGTACCCCGTTCCTGCCTTCTCCCAATATCTACTGACTCCGCTGTCTTCAATAGCCCTATCTAGCTTTCTCTTGAAAGTATCCAGAGAACCGGCCTCCACCGCCCTCTGAGGCAGAGAATTCCACAAACTCACCACTATCTGTGTGAAAAAGTGTTCCCTCGTCTTCGTTCTAAATGGCTTACCTCTTATTCTGAAACTACGACCAGTGATTAAGGGTCTGGACACGCTAGAGTTAGGACACATATTCCCAATGTTGGGGGAGTCCAGAACCAGAGGCCGCAGTTTAAGGCTCCAAGGGCCAAATGGCCTACTCCTGCACCTATTGTTTCCTGGGATGTCAGGACTTTCATATGAGGAAAGACTGGATAGACTCGGCTTGCACTCGCTAGAATTTAGAAGACTGAGGGGGGATCTTATAGAAAGTTACAAAATTCTTAAAGGGTTGGACAGGCTAGATGCAGGAAAATTGTTCCCGATGTTGGGGAGGTCCAGAACAAGGGGTCACAGTCTAAGGATAAGGGGGAATTCCTTTAGGACCGAGATGAGGAAAACATTTTTCACACAGAGAGTGGTGAGTCTCTGGAATTCTCTGCCACAGAAGGTAGTTGAGGCCAGTTCATTGGCTATATTTAAGAGGTAGTTAGATGTGGCCCTTGTGGCTAAAGGGATCAGTGGATATGGAGAGAAGGCAGGTACGGGATACTGAGTTGGATGATCAGCCATGATCATATTGAATGGCGGTGCAGGCTGGAAGGGCCGAATGGCCTACTCCTGCACCTATTGTCTATGTTTCTATGTTTCTATTGTCTATTGACAACAAACAGACACAGCAGAAGCAGAAGCCCTAATGCAACCTCAGTGACGGCAGCTTGGTGCCAACCCGGAGCATGCACCCTTCTCAGGTCGGCTCCTACGGATGTCCAACCGGATAACATCACCCTGAAGAAGCAGAATGCAGAAGGCCTCACCACTTCCTCTGCCTCAAGCGCAAGAAGAAGAACAGATTCACCACCCTCTGACTAAATCAATTCCCCTTCATCACCTTTCTAAGTTTATGTCCATTTTTAGTTGAGGTTTTCTGCAAGGAACCACGCTGAAGAATTAAATAATTTTGACTCATTAGTTTAGTCCAGTTTAGTTTAGAGATCCAACATGGAAACAGGCCCTTTGCCCCAGCGAGTCCGCTCTGACCAGCGAACACCCCATACACTAGCTCTGTGCTACACGGTGGGGACAATTTACAGAGGCTGCTCAACCTACAAACCCGCACGTCGCATGTCCTTGGAGAGTGGGAGGAAACCAGAGCACCCGGATGAAGACCCACGCAATTGCAGGGAGAACGTGCAAACTCCGTACAGACAGCAGCCATTTTATTAAAGTATTGTTGAAATCTGAGACCTGCTCGACTATTGAAATATTCCTTCAACACAACAGATTTCAGTTTCTGAATCTTTGCTGAACCTGAAGAACTTGTTCAGGATGTTGTCTTTCCATGTACCGTTGCTAGCTTATGGCCCTGTCCCACTGTACGAGTTAATTCAAGAGCTCTCCCGAGTTTAATCAAAAATCAAACTCGTGGTGAGCACGGAGAATGAACGTAGCGGGTACGTCGGAGCTCGGGGACGTCTCTTAGCGGCTCTTAACGCTAACGGCAGGTACTCTGGAAGACTCGCTAACGGCAGGTACGCTCGGGAAGACTCATGAAGAGTTTTCAACATGTTGAAAAATGTCCACGAGAGCCTCGAGTACTTACGAGCGGCCATTACCGTGAATCTCCGAGTTCGAACCAGGGCAAACTCGGGGAGAACTCTTGAATGAACTCGTACAGTGGGACAGGGCTTTTACATTCTAAGCGCCCTTCCGATGATAGCTCACTGCTCAAGTATAAGTCTACATTCTCAAACATTGTTTACTTATTCATTAAAAAAATATAAATGCCAGTGTTGCTTACCATTTGCAGGAAACAGAATTCCAGGAAGTAAAAGCAGAGGGAGATGACATTCTTTCATGTCTGTCAGACCTGTGTAGAATAGCCACGCACGAAACAAGGGAAAAAGACATGGTTCTGAATATTGATCCTACTTCATAGCCCAGACCATCAGGCAAACCAACCTCCCTTCCGCCGACTCCACCGGCACTTCACACTGCCTCAGCAAGGCATATCTGCCATATTGCCATATCTGCGTGGCTGTGTGGAGATATGAGAGTAACGCCTACAAACCAACCTACAGCCGTTCTGCACATTACAAAAAAGAGCAAGAAGATTCATCAATAACGTTGGATATATGGAACATACCCATTTATTATTCTGAAAGTCGCACACACTGATGTTCACCGATCTGGTGACATTTAAGACGGCACAAATCATGTCCAAAGCAAGTAATAAGTGACTTCCGGGAAATATACAAAATCTGTTTATGGAGAGACAGGGCGGGTATAATTTGAGAGGGGAACTTAATTAAAAAAAACTCAATGTCAGAACAACTCTTAAATGTATGTGTGTAGCGATCTGTGGGGTGAATTTGTGGAACGCTCTGGAACAGGAGATAGAACTTAGCACAAACATAATCCAGTTTAAAAAGATGTACAAAAACACTTTGTTTTAAGGATATTGGGATGAGGATAGGTGATTGTGAGTGGGATATTTGTTCTACTGATTGAAGCGTGATTATAGGGTGATGGGTTGTATATATGACTAACAGACACTGGAAAGGACAGGAGGGTTTCTTTCTATTTTTCTCTCTTTGTGTGGCTTTGTAAATAGTTGATTAGTGTATATATGTAAATAATTTGGTGTCCATATGGAAATAGGTGTTTATAGCTGCTAAATCTGTATAAGATCATTGTAAGCAGTTGAATAAGGGGTGGGAATTAACAAGCGTTGGACCCTTCCTGCTCCCTTTCGGACACAATCCGTTCATTTATTTATAAATATTCTTTATGACACTTTATAAATATTCTTCTTTCTGTATTTTGTATTTTTATTTTTTAATCTGTTCGAAATAAAGATGAATTGAATTGAAAAACAAAGGCTAGCAGCATAATAAAGGACCAGTCTCACCCCCCCGGCCTCTCCCTCTTCTCCCCTCTCCCATTGGGCAAGAGGTACAGAAGTGTGAAGACGCACACCTCCAGATTCAGGCACAGTTTCTTCCCGGCTGTTATCAGGCAACTGAACCGTCCTCTCACCAACTAGAGAGCGGTCCTGACCTCCCATCTACATCCCTGGTGAAACTCAGCGGGTGAGGCAGCATCCATAGAGCGAAGGAATAGGTGACGTTTCAGGTCGAGACCCTTCTTCAGACAAAGGTCACCTATTTCCCTCGCTCCATAGACGCTGCCTCCCCCGCTGAGCTTCACCAGCATTTTTGTTTACCTTTGATTTTTCCAGCATATGCAGTTCTTTCTTAAACATCTACATCCCTGAATCGTCACTGACAGTAAGCGGCAGGCAGTGAAGAAAGCCAATGGCATGTTGGTCCCCTTCATAACAAGAGGAGTCGAGTATAGGAGCAAAGAGGTCCTTCTGCAGGTGTGCAGGGCCCTAGTGCGACCACGCCTGGAGTATTGTGTGCAGTTTTGGGCTCCAAATTTGAGGAAGGACATTCTTGCTATTGAGGGAGTGCAGCGTAGGTTCACCAGGTTAATTCCCGGGATGGTGGGACTGTCAAATGCTGAGATGTTAGCTGGGCTGGGCTTGTATACTCTGGAATTTAGAAGAATGAGAGGGGATCTTATTGAAACATATAAGATTATTAAGGGTTTGGACACGCTAGGGGCAGGAAACATGTTCCTGATGTTGGGTGAGTCCAGAACCAGGGGCCACAGTTTAGGAATAAGGGGTAAGCCATTTAGAACGGAGATGAGGAAATACTTTTTCACGCAGAAAGTTGCGAGTCTGTGGAAAATCTATGCCTCAGTTGGCAGTGGAGGTCGGTCCTCCCTATGCATTCAAGAGAAAGTTCTTAAAGATAGCGGTGTCACGGGATATGGGGAGAAGGCAGGAACGCGGCACTGATTGGGGATGATCAGCCATGATCACATTGAATGGCGGTGCTGGCTCGAAGTGCTGAATGGCCTACTCCTGCACCTATTGTCTATTGTCAGTTATCCATGTTCAGAGATGCTGCCTGACCCGATGAGTTTCTCCAGCACTTTGTGTCCTTTTGTGTATGAAACAGCATCTTCAGTCCCTCATTTCTGCCAGCAATGGGGGTAACTCAGCTGGTCTGAAGGATCTCGACCCGAAACGTCATCTGTCCATTCCCTCCACAGATGCTGCCTGACCTATTTCATAGATGTATAAACTCATGAGAGGAATGGATCGGGTAAATGCATAGAGTCTCTTGCCCAGGCGACTGGTTTAAGGTGAACATAGAAACATAGAAGGTAGAGAAATGTTGGAGAAACTCAGCGGGTGAGGAAGCATCGATGGAGCGAAGGAAATAGGCAAAGTTTCGGGTCGAGACCCTTCTTTCGACCCGAACCGTTGCTTATTTCCTTCGCTCCATAGATGCTGCCTCACCCGCTGATCATCCACAATCAGTAACCCGTGCCTGCCTTCTCCCCATATCCCTTGATTCCGATAGCCCCTGGAGCTATATCTAACTCCCTTTTAAATTCATCCAGTCAATTGGCCTCGACTGGCTTCCACGGCAGAAAAATCCCACAAATTCACAACTCTCTGGGAGGAAAAGTTTTTTCTCATCTCAGTTTTAAATGGCCTCCACTTTATTCTTGAAAAAGAACTGCAGATGCTGGAAAAATCTAAGGTAGACAAAAATGCTGGAGAAACTCAGCGGGCGAGGCAATATCTATGGAGAGAAGGAATAGGCGACGTTTCGGGTCAGTCTGAAGAAGGGTCTCGACCTGAAACGTTCTCTCCATAGATGCTGCCTGACCCGCTGAGTTTCTCCAGCATTTTTGTCTACCTTCCTCTTTATTCTTAGTCTGTGGCCCCTAGTTCTGGCCTTCCCCAACATTGGGAACATTTTTTTTCCTGCATCTGGCTTGTCCAGTTGAAGGGGGAAAGATTTAATAGGAATCTGAGGGGTAACTTTTTCACACAAAGTGTGGTGGGTGGGTGCATGGAACAAGCTGCCAGAGGAGGTAGTTGAGGCTGGGACTATTGCATCGTTTAAGAAACAGTTGGACAGTTTAACAGCGCGTTCTTTCCACGCACTATTGGCGGCAAGACAACAGGGCTATTAGATTGCAAAGGTCGGCACCAAGTGCTTGAACCGGCCTGTCCCACGTTGGCGACTGCCAGGGTTGCATCTTGGTGGAACCAGTCTGTTGCTGAAGGTGCTCCTCAGGTTGACCAATGTGTCACGGAGGGGGATAGCTGTATTATCCAAGATGCCCCGCAGTTTGAGGCAAAGATTCTGGAGGAGCAAGAGGGGGTACAGAGAAGGTTCACCAGACTGATTCCTGGGATGTCACGACTTTCATATGAGGAAAGACTGGATAGACTTGGCTTGTACTCGCAAGAATTTAGAAGACTGAGGGGGGATCTTATAGAAACTTACAAAATTCTTAAGGGGTTGGACAGGCTAGATGCAGGAAGATTGTTCCGATGTTGGGGATGTCCAGAACAAGGGGTCACAGTTTAACGATAAGGGGGAAGTCTTTTCGGACCGAGATGAGAAAAACATTTTTCACACAGAGAGTGGTGAGTCTCTGGAATTCTCTGCCACAGAAGGTAGTTGAGGCCAGTTTATTGGCTATATTTAAGAGGGAGTAAAATGTGGCCCTTGTGGCTAAAGGGATCAGGGGGTATAGAGAAAAGGCAGGTACAGGATACTGAGTTGGATGATCAGCCATGATCATATTCAATGGCGGTGCAGGCTCGAAGGGCCGAATGGGCGAATCCTGCACCTATTTTCTATGTTTCTATGCTTCTATCTTTAAGAGCCCGATCTAGCTCTCTCTTGAAAGTATCCAGAGAACCTGCCTCCAGCACTATCTGAGGCAGAGAATTCCACAGATTCACAACTCTCTGGGCGAAAAAGTGTTTCCTCATCTCCGGTCTAAATGCCTTACCCCTTAGTCTTAAACTGTGGCCCCTGGTTCTGGACTCCCCCAACAATCGGGAACATGTTTTCTGCCTCTAGCATGTCCAATCCCTTAAAGTTTAAGAAAGAGCTGCAGATGCTGGAACAATCGAAAGAAGATAGAAATGCTGGAGAAACTCAGCGGGTGAGGCAGCATCTATGGAACGAAGGAACAGGTGACGTTTCGGGTCGAGACCCTTCTTCACACCCTTAACAATCTTATATGTTTCAATAAGATCCCATTCCAACCTTCTAAATATGGGGGGAAAGCAGCCATGCAGCCAGCAGCGAAAATCATATTAAATGGTGGTACTGGCCCCAGGGGCCGAATGGCCTTCTCCTGCACCTATTTACTATGTTTCAATTTTACTCCAGCACTCTGTGGTTTTTTGTGTGTTAAACAGCATCTGCAGTTCCTTGTTTTGACAAAACAGTATTCGTACAGATAGGCCTCAGGCTCCAACCACACAGACAGTGTGTCTGCTACAAGTCTCTGCTCGCCTGATTTAATTCACCCCACCCCAGTCAAAACCTTCCTCCTGCTCTCTCGCCCTTGGGCTTTTTCTAGATTTCTCTTAAATGCACGGAGATGGTCCGGCACAACGGAGTCCTGTTCTCCTGCCAGCCTCTGGATCAAGTCACTGGATCGATCAGTGAATCTGGCCACAGAGTGCAGTGGAGTCCAATTCACTGGATGTTTTCTAGAGAAAGTTAGACTTAGCTCTCAGCGCCTAAAGGAATCAAGGGATATGGGGAGAAGGCAGGAACGGGCTACTGATTTTGGATGATCAGCCCATGCTCATATTGAATAGCGATGCTGGCTCGAAGGGCCGAATGGCCTGCTCCTATTTTCTACGTTTCTATGTATAGGTGGAGGATAAATAAGTGGGATACCATAATCCTAGTGTGAATGGGTGATCGGTGATCAACATGGACTAGATGGGCCGAAGGGCCTGTTTCCACACTGTATCTCTCAACTCTCTCCAAACACTGAGTTAATTGTAGGAAGGAACTGCAGATGCTGGTTTACACCGAAGATAGACACAAAGTGCTGGAGTAACTCAGCGGGACAGGCAGCGTCTCTGGAGAGAAGGAATGGGTGACGTTTCGGGTCGAGGCATTTCTTCAGACTGATGAATCTTGAAAATGCAGAATGTGAAGAAGGGTGTCGCCCAGAAACGCCCCCCACTCCTTCTCTCCGGAGATGCTGCCTGCCTGCCTGCCTGCCTGCCTGCCTGTCCCGCTGAGAGTTACTCCAGCATTCTGTGCCTGTCTGTGGCAATGAGAAGGGGATTTAATATTTTCTTTGCATGGTCGGACTCGCAGTGACATTCCCTGTCGAGAGCGCTGGGAACGAACATGTCTTTTACACACAGAGGGTGTTGGGTGTGTGGAACAAGCTGCCAGAGGAGGTCGTTGAGGCTGGGACTATCCCAACGTTGAAATACAGGTACACAAAAGGCTGGAGAAACTCAGCGGGTGCAGCAGCATCTAAGGAGCGAAGGAGATAGGCGACATTTCGGGTCGAGTGTCTTCTTCATACTCAGATTCAGAAATTCAGGATTCAGAAATACAGGTAGATGGATAGGACATGTTTGGACGGATATGGACCAAGCGCAGACAGGTGGGACGAGTGTAGATGGGACATGTTGGGCCGAAGGGCCTGTTTACACGCTGTATGGCGATCCCAGTGACCGGACCAACTCTCCCGGCCACCCCTAGACCTTCCCTGAACCGCACCGGCCCCCACACTCTCCTGAGCGGGCAAACTGGCCACTCCGGCCTCGGGAAACCAAACCTGGCCTCGGTCCTAGCCGCACCCCAGTGGGGGGGGGGCTGTAGGTCGGGCCGGGCCAACGGGGTGTTCCCTTCCACCGATTCTCCGCTAAGTTGCAAAGAAAGTGGAGCGATCGCGTTGTCCCAGCGGCTGAGAGATGTCCAGGGGTCTCACTCACCTGTTGAGTCGTTCCCACCTCCCCGGGCCCGCTCCTCCGTGCCCGAGTTAAAAATTGGAACAGCAGCCACTTACTCCTGCAAAGACAAACCCTTTTCCAAATTGGACGAGGAATTGGACGATTTTAGTTTCACTTATTGTTCGTTCAGTCATGGAGTGATACTTGTGGCAACAGGCCCTTCGTCCCAACTTGCCCACACCAGCCAACAATGTCCCAGCTACATTAGTACCCACCTGCCTGCGCTTGGTCCATATCCCTCCAAACCTGTCCTATCCATGTACCCGTCTAACTGTTTCTTAAACGATTGGATAGTCCCAGCCTCAACTACCTGCTCTGGCAGTTTGTTCCATGCACCCACCACCCTCTGTCTGTAAAAAGTTACCCCTCCAATTTAATTTTTCCCCTTCACCTTGACCCTATGTCCTCTGGTCCTCGATTCCCCTACTCTGGGTAAGAGACTCGAAGGAAGACACACTTAGTTCAGTCTGAAGAAGGATCTCGACCAGAAACGTCACCGACTCCTTCGCTCCATAGATGCTGCCTCTCCCGCTGAGTTTCTCCAGCATTTTTGTCTACCTTCGATTTTTCCAGCATCGGCAGTTCTTTCTTAAAGATTGGGTAAAAGACTGTGCATCTCGCAGATCTATTCCTCTCATGATTTTGTACACTTCTATAAGATCTCCCTTCCACCTCTCTGCTAGACTCGGCATGTACTCGCTGGAATTTAGGAGATTGAGGGGGGATCTTATAGAGACTTACAAAATTCTTACGGGGTTGGATAGGCTAGATGCAGGAAGATTGTTCCCGATGTTGGGCAACTCCAGAACAAGGGATCACAGTTTAAGGATAAGGGGGAAGTCTTTTAGGACCGAGATGAGAAGATCATTTTTCACACAGAGAGTGGTGTCTGTGGAATTCTCTGCCACAGAAGGTAGTTGAGGCCAGTTCATTGGCTATACATAAGAGGGAGTTAGATGTGGCCCTTGTGGCTAAAGGGATCAGAGGGTATGGAGAGAAGGCAGGTACAGGATACTGAGTTGGATGATCAGCCATGATCATATTGAATGACGGTGCAGGCTCGAAGGGCCGAATGGCCTACTCCTGCACCTATTTTCTGTGATTCTATGATTCCCCTCATCCTCCCATGCTCCATGGAATAGAGACCCAGCCTATTCAACCTCGCCCTATAGCTGACACCCTCCAATCCTAACAAGTCTTATTGTTATGAGTACCGAGCTGCAGTGAAAATCTACATAGATGGTGTACTGTCCATTCCAAGGACAGAGCAGGAAGGAACTGCAGTTGCTGCTTCAGACCGAAGATAGACACAATAGGCTGGAGTAACTCAGCGTGAGTTACATTACATTTTGGCCTCCTAATTTGAGGAAGGACATCTTTGTGATTGAGGCAGTGCAGCGTAGGTTCACGAGATTGATCCCTGGGATGGTGGGACTGTCATATGAGGACAGATTGAAAAGACTAGGCTTGTATTCACTGGAGTTTAGAAGGATGAGGGGGGATCTTATGGAAATATATACAATTATAAAAGGACTGGACAAGCTAGATGCAGGAAAAATGTTCCCAATGTTGGGCGAGTCCAGAACCAGGGGCCACAGTCTTAGAATAAAGGGGAGGTCATTTAAGACATTTAAGAGGAGAGAAAAAACTTTTTCACCCAGAGAGTTGTGAATTTGTGGAATTCCGTGCCACAGAGGGCAGTGGAGGCCAAATCACTGGATGGATTTAAGAGAGAGTTGGATAGAGCTCTAGGGGCTAGTGGAGCCAAGGGATATGGGGAGAAGGCAGCCACGGGTTATTGATAGCGGACGATCAGCCATGATCACAATGAATGGCAGTACTGGCTTGAAGGGCCGAATGGCCTTCTCCTTCACCTATTTTCTATGTTTCTATGGGACAGGCAGCATCTCTGGAGAGAAGGAATGGGTGACGTTTCGGGTGGAGACACTTCTTCAGACCGGTTAGGGATAAGGGAAAGGAGAGGTTCAGACGATGTTGGGGAGAGATGAAGAACAATGAATATGGTTACAATCCAGCCGTCCACAGCAGTGTTTCCCAACCGGGGTTCCCCGGAACGCGAGGGTTCCGCGAGAGGTCACGAGAGAAATAGTGACCAATGGGCTAATCATATGTAAATGCATTTGTGTTTAATATCATCTGCGTAACTTTATTCCACATGTACGGCATATTTAGCCACGTCGATACATCACCGGTGTGAAGCGGCCTTTAGTGGTCAGTGGACTGGAGCTGTACGGGACAGATTCCTGTTGGAGTCGGATCATAGAAACATAGACAATAGGTGCAGGAGTAGGCCATTCGGCCCTTCCAGCCTGCACCGCCATTCAATACGATCATGGCTGATCATCCAACTCAGTATCCTGTACCTTCCTTCTCTCCATACCCCCTGATCCCTTAGCCACAAGGGCAACATCTAACTCCCTCTTAAATATAGCCAATGAAATGGCCTTACCTACCTTCTTCCACTCTCTGTGTGAAAAATGATCTTCTCATTGGATTGGATAGATTGGATAGACTCGTCTTGTACTCGCTGGAATTTAGAAGATTGAGGGGGGATCTTATAGAAACTTACAAAATTCTTAAGGGGTTGGACAAGCTAGATGCTGGAAGATTGTTCCCAATATTGGGGGAGTCCAGAACAAGGGGTCACAGTCTAAGGATAAGGGGGAATTCCTTTAGGACGGAGATGAGGAAAACATTCTTTACACAGAGAGTGGTGAGTCTCTGGAATTCTCTGCCACAGAAGGTAGTTGAGGCCAGTTCATTGGCTATATTTAAGAGGGCGTTAGATGTGGCCCTTGTGGCTAAAGGGATCAGAGGGTATGGAGAGAAGGCAGGTACGGGATATTGAGTTGGATGATCAGCCATGATCATATTGAATGGCGGTGCAGGCTCGAAGGGCAAAATGGCCTACTCCTGCACCTATTTTTCTATGTTTCTATGTTTTCTGTTTCTTATCTCGGTCCTAAAAGACTTCCCCTTTATCCTTAAACTGTGACCCTTTGTTCTAGTGTTCCACAACATCGGGAACAATCTTCCTGCATCTAGCCTGTCCAACCCCTTAAGAATTTTGTAAGTCTCTCTAAGATACCCCCTCAATCTCCGAAATTCCAGCGAGTACAAGCCAAGTCTATCCAGTCTTTCCTCATATGAAAGTCCTGACATCCCAGGAATCAGTCTGGTGAACCTTCTCTGTACCCCCTCTATGGCAAGAATGTATTTCCTCAGATATGGAGACCAAAACTGTACGCAATACTCCAGGTGTGGTCTCACCAAGACCCTGTACAACTGCAGTAGAACCCCCCTGCTCTTGTACTCAAATCCTTTTGCTATGAATGCTAACATACCATTCGCTTTCTTCACTGCCTGCTGCACCTGCATGCCTACTTTCAATGACTGATGTACCATGACACCCAGGTCTCGTTGCATCTCCCTTTTTCCTAAATGATCACCATTCAGATAATAGTCTGCTTTCCTGTTTTTGCCACCAAAGTGGATAACCTCACATTTATCCACATTATACTGCATCTGCCATGCATTTGTCCACTCACCCAGCCTATCCAAGTCACCTTGCAGTCAGGCACGTGCCGTGAGTAATTACTCTGGGTAGGCACTCAGTCCGCTTTAAAAAAAATGTAAACCGCGCATGCGCAGATTGTTCTCCCTGTTAAATAAATAAATAAATAAAAACAGTGACTTATCACAAAGTGCTGAATCTTCACTGCCTCACCGCTGCCGCAGCTCTCCGGGTGCGAAGCCACGGACTGTAGCTGGGGATAGAAGCAGCTCGGAGAGTGGCCACCGCTGAACTGGCCACCACTTCAGTGCCTTCTGCCGGCCCGCTCACCTTTGGCAGTGCTCTCTGTCTGAACACCTGTCACCTGCCGTTCGCCGACTTCACTCATGTCAGCGGCTTCCTGCAAATCCTTAAATTCCCACAGCCGAGTAACCTCAATCGCGCTGTTGGAATTTAAGGACATGAGTGAGGCCAGCGAGCGGCAGGAGAGAGGTTTTTAGATGGAGAGTTGCCAGAGGTGGGCGGGTGGTTCTGGAGCTAAGGTGGCGGCTGGTTCTGCTGTCCGGCCCGGCGGCCGCTCGAGCTACTTCTCTCTCTCTCTCCCCCCCCCACCCCCCCCCCCCCGGCCTCAGAGCAGTGTCATTTCATGCCCCCTTGCAAGGAACGTCGTAAGTGGATGCCCCCGACCCCTCATTCATAACATTTGTGCCCTCCCCGCAACGTTACCCCGGGCCAGACTCCCCACACGCTGTGAAAGGAGCTCTCTCCCCACTCCGACTCCCACACCCCGGCAAATACGGTATTAAAAAAAATAAAATCACAAAATGTACTTACCATATCATTGGGACACGACAAACCATGGCTGAAAACCCCACCAATAAACTTGCGCTGCGCATGCGCGGTAGACTGATGCGCATGCGCAGTATGATGCTGCGCATGCGCAGTGCTACAAAGGCAGGATTTCTGCTGCCTTCAGCCCCGATCAAAATTGACGGCTTCAGGCAGCGCTGACGGCACGGGGGCTGCACAGAGCTTCCCGTGTTACAAGCGCAGCGGGTGAAAGGCACAGGGAATTATGCCTACCTAAGAGATCAGTCTCTTACATAGGCATAATTCTCCCATGCCTTTACTATTTATATTTAATAATTCCCATGTCATAATTTTAGTCAGGGTAGGCAGTGCCTACCTTGCCTACCCTGACGGCACGTGCCTGCTTGCAGTCTCCTAGCATCCTCCTCGAAGCTAACACCACCCCCGAGCTTAGTGTCTTCCGCAAACTTGGAGATATTGCCTTCAATTCCCTCGTCCAGATTATTCATATATATTGTAAATAGCTGGGGTCCCAGCACTGAGCCTTGCGGTACCCCACTAGTCACTGCCTGCCATTCTGAAAATGACCCTTTTACTCTTACTCTTTGCTTCCTGTCTGCCAGCCAGTTCTCTATCCACATCAATACTGAACCCCCAATACCGTGTGCTTTAAGTTTGTATGCTACTCTCTTCTGTGGGACCTTGTCGAAAGCCTTCTGAAAGTCCAGATATAACACATCCACTGGTTCTCCCTTATCCACTGCTAGTTACATCCTCGAAAAACTCTATAAGATTCGTCAGACATGATTTACCTTTCGTAAAACCATGCTGACTTTGTCCAATGATTTCACCACTTTCCAAATGTGCTGCTATCCCATCTTTAATAACTGACTCTAGCAGTTTCCCCACTACCGATGTTAGACTAACTGGTCTGTAATTCCCCGTTTTCTCTCTCCCTCCCTTTTTAAAAAGATACACAAGAAACCAAGGGGTGGGAGTGTGAGTCGGGTGTTTTGGGAAACGACTCCACAGCCCTGCCGGAAACGAGCATTTATCTTCAGTGGCTGCAGCTGAAAGACCAAGCTCGTTAAGTAAGATTCACAGGCACTAGACTTGCTCTTGTCCTTTAAAATAACTTTATTGGGCAATAACTGCACGATGCAACGTTGAAATAATCTACAAAACAATCCTGGAAAAAGTCCAAACAAACGCTAACTGGTGGAGCAGAAGCTGACTTGTTTGGCAATTGTCACATGTGGTTGTATGATTCTGTTTTTAATACCTGACTGCCCAGAATCAATATCTCACCGCACATTATCCTTTCTGCTGGAGAATATGGTGAGCCCACTCCATACAGTCTTCCACCTGGTCACAGTGGGTCACAGTTGTCCAAGCAACAGGCACAACCCATCAGCAAGTAGAGTCAAACTAATCCCCTATCTGGGGAAGTCACGAAGTCATCGTCAATAGATAGATGTCACAGCTCTACCAAACCTCACATTGCATTGGGAGGTCACCTTGCTTTGATACTGATTTAGGTCATACTCAAAATCGATAAATTAAATACACAAGATTTTAATTTCTATCCCTTATTTGTACACGCCAGTTTCATTATCCAAAAATATTTTACTAAGTTCTGAGTGCAGGGATTCCCGCTGCTTGTATTAGTTTGGAGATACAGCGTGGAAACGGGCCCTTTGGCCCACTGAGTCTGTGCCGACCAATAATCACCCGTATACTAGGTCTATCCTACACACTAGGGACAATTTAGAGGAAGCCAATTAATCTACACGCTTGCACGTCTTCAGAGTGCAATGTTCCCGATGTTGGGCGAGTCCAGAACCAGGGGCCACCGTTTAAGAATAAGGGGTGAGCCAATTAGAACGGAGACGAGGAAACACTTTTTCTAACGGAGAGTTAGGAGTCTGTGGAATTCTCTGACAGAGGGCGGTGGAGGCCAGTTCTCTGGATACTTTCAAGAGTAAGCTAGATAGCGGAGTCAGGAGATATGGGGAGAAGGCAGGAACGGGATACTGATTGGGAATGATTGGCCATGATCACATTGAATAGCGGTGCTGGCTCGAAGGGCCGAATGGCCTTCTCCTGCACCTATTGGCTATTGGGTGTGGGAGGAAACCGGAGCACCCAGAATAAACCCACGCAGGTCGCAGGATGAAGGTGCAAACTCCGTACAGACAGCACCCCTGGTCAGGATGGAACCCGGGTCCCTGTGAGGCAGCAACTCTGCTGCTGCACCACCGTGCCTGTCTCTGCACCTCGCAACGGAAGGAAATGGGAGGAGGTGAGAATTGTTACCCAGAGCTTTGGTAAGAACATGCCCAGGGTTGCTGGGCAAGAGGGAGGCAGTGTGATTTGGACAGGTTGGGTGAGTGGGCAGATGCATGGCAGATGTAGCATTATAATGTAGATAAATGTGAGGTCATCCACTTTGGCAGCAAGAACAAGGAGGCAGGTTATTATCTCAATGTCGTCAGATGAGGAAAAAGGAAAGTTGAACGAGACCTGGGTGTCCTTGTACACCAGTCACTGAAAGTAAACATGCAGGTACAGCAGGCAGTGAAGAAAGCTAATGGCATGTTGGCCTTCATAACGAGAAGATTTGAGTAGAGGAGTAGAGAGGTCCTTCTGCAGTTGTACAGGGCCCTGGTGAGACCACACCTGGCGTATTGTGTGCAGTTTTGGTCTCCTAATTTGAGGAAGGACATCCTTGCTATTGAGGCAGTGCAGTGTAGGTTCTATTGGCACAAAGTGCTGGAGTTACTCAGCAGGTCAGGCAGCATCTCTGGAGAACATGGATTGGTGATGTTTTCAGGGCAAAACAAGCTATCTACCCGAAACGTCACCCATCCATGTTCCCCAGAGATGCTGCCTGACCCGCTGAGTTACTCCGGCACTGGGTGTCTTTTTGGGAACTGCAGATGCTGGTTTACAAAACAAGAAAAAGACAAAATGCTGGAGTTACTCAGCGGGTCAGGCAGCATACCTGGAGAACATGGAAAGGTGACGTTTCAGGTCAAAAGCAGCTATCTCGACCCGAAGTGACGGCCATGCATGTTCTCCAGAGATGCTGCCTGGCCCTTTGTGTTACTCCAGCACTTTGGCTCTTTCTTTATTTTCGTTGTAAACCAGCATCTGCAGTTCCTTGAAGTCGAGGTGAAGTTATGCCCCTGGCGTAGGTAGATACGCCCGGCGAGGGATTAACGGAGCAAATTCCCAGCGTCTAAAGTATTATTTCAAGGGGGAGAACCAAAAGAGTGGCAGAATCCCACCCGGTACAATTCCGAGAGTTCGGAGAGAGACCAGAAGGAAAGGCTGCAAAATAAAAATCCCATTATCAGTGAGAAGTTCACTCCTTGCTAACGGCACTAAGCAGAAGGGAAATTTTCTTTACCGACTCACACCTTTTTTTTTTTTCTCTTCCAAAAAATAGACCCGGATATTTCCTTCTGGAATTTCCAATAACAGCTGGGGTCGGCAATGGAACCTCTGGTCCATCATCCTCACCCTGCCATTGCCATGGGTTTGCCCAGGAGAAATCAGCTCCTAACATAGAAACATAGAAACATATAGGTGCAGGAGTAGGCCATTCGGCCCTTCCAGCCTGCACCGCCATTCAATATGATCATGGCTGATCATCCAACTCAGTATCCCGTACCTGCCTTCTCTCCATACCCTCTGATCCCCTTAGCCACAAGGGCCACATCTAACTCCCTCTTAAATATAGCCAATGAACTGGCCTCAACTACCCTCTGTGGCAGAGAGTTCCAGAGACCCACCACTCTCTGTGTGAAAAAAGTCCTTCTCATCTCGGTCCTAAAGGATTTCCCCCTTATCCTTAAGCTGTGATCCCTTGTCCTGGACCTCCCCAACATCGGGAACAATCTTCCTGCATCTAGCCTGTCCAACCCCTTAAGAATTTTGTGAGTTTCCATAAGATCGCCTCTCAATCTCCTAAATTCTAGACAGTATAAACCGAGTCTATGCAGTCTTTGTTCATAAGACAGTCCTGCCATCCCAGGAATCAGTCTGGTGAACCTTCTCTGTACTCCCTCTATGGCAATAATGTCCTTCCTCAGATTTGGAGACCAGAACTGCACGCAATACTCCAGGTGTGGTCTCACCAAGACCCTATACAACTGAAGTAGAACCTCCCTGCTCCTATACTCAAATCCTGTTCAATTCCCACTGCCTCCCTTCCCGACGGAGACAATTCCACAATTTCCTCCCCCACCCCCCATCTCCAAACCCCACTGCCTCTCATTCCTGAGGTTTATATCATGACGTTTACTGCCCAAAATTGTCCCATCTTGAATAGTATTATTATTTCTCCATATAAAAGGCAACAGTCACAAATATTTCATCCTTAACAACTCACTCATTCCTCCAAAATTATTATTTTGAATATGATTTTAAAAGCTTTGATATAGAAAACATCTTTCCTTCCCTTCAAAAGTTCCCTTGGAAATATTAAACACTGCGTTAGAAAAAGAGGGGGGTTCAAGTCAGGGCGGAACCGAACCAAACTCGTTCAACCATGGGCGGAAATCGCTTTTAAAACATGTGGGGGCGCGGGGGGGACGGGGGGGACAAAGAAGCCAGGGGTCAGCCACCGATGGCCCACAGGCCAGATCCGGCCCATAACCCAAAATCACCCAGCCCGCAGGAGTTTTTTTTCCCCAATTAGCCTTCGCGATCTGGAAACTGCAGCCAGTCCCGGGGCACGCAGGCAGGCAACCTGGGCACTAGAGCCAGTCCCGGGGCACGCAGGCAGGCAACCTGGGCACTAGAGCCAGTCCCGGGGCACACAGACAACCTGGGCACTAGAGCCAGTCCCGGGGCACGCAGGCAGGCAACCTGGGCACTAGAGCCAGTCCCGGGGCACGCAGGCAACCTGGGCACTAGAGCCAGTCCCGGGGCACGCAGACAACCTGGGCACTAGAGCCAGTCCGGGGCACACAGGCAACCTGGGCACTAGAGCCAGTCCCGGGGCACGCAGGCAGGAGACCTGGGCACTAGAGCCAGTCCCGGGGCACGCGGACGACCCGACCTGGGACTGGCTGTAGCGCCCAGGTCACAAAACATGGGTGCGGGGGGGGGGGGGGGGGGGGGGATGGGGGATTGTCTCCCCCCCCTCTCAAAACTTGGGGGAGGGGGGTTACAGGTCCCCCCCCCCGATCCCTCCGCCAGGATTTCCGCCCAGGCGTTCAACGGGGAAAGAAGGAAATTCTGAAGGTTTGCATTCACTTGCTGCAGATCGCAGAGATGGGTCGGGGAGGGATAGGACCAGTCTTGGAGTAATGGACAGGAGGCGTCAGGGGAGTATTTACCAGACACCGCCAATCGGAAGACTAGTCCACGGGAGTCTGGCTTGGGTGGAGCGGGGAAAAGTACCTGCGAGGGATCAATTATCAACACAAGTCCCAGATGGACACAGAAAGCTGGAGTAACTCAGCGGGACAGGCAGCATCTCTGGAGAGAAGGGATGCGTGACGTTTCGGGTCGAGACAACTTCTTCAGACCTTCCACCCCCCCATTCGAGTCCGAAGAAGTTGTCTCGACCCGAAAAGTCGCCCATCCCTTCTCTCCAGAGGTGCTGCCTGTCTGAGCTACTCCAGCTTTTTGTGTCTATCTTCACTTTGAAACCAGCATCTGCAGTTCCTTCTTGCACATCAACAAGTCAGTCGGAAGAAGGGTCCCGACCCGAAACGTCACCTGTCCATGTTCTCCAGAGACGCTGCCTGACCCGCTGAGTTATGCCAGCACTTTGTGCCTTTTTCCCCCAACAAATCAGTTTTAGCTTCCTGTTAGTTTAGCTCAGGGATTCAGCATGGATTCAGGCCCTTCGGCCCACCCAGTCCGTGCAGACCCCGTGCACTCGTTGTAACTAACACCGCGGGGTAAATTCACAGAAGCCAATTAACCCACAAATTTGTACGTCTTTAGAATGTGGGAGGAAACCGGAACACCCGGAAGAAACCCACGCGGTCACGGGGAGAACGTGCAAACTCCACACGCAGACAGCACCCGAGGTCAGGATCGAACCCGGGTCTCTGGAGCTACAAAGAAGCAGCTCTACCGCTGCCCCACTGTGCCGCCCGTCTCTGGAGAACGTGGACAGGTGACGTGTCGGGTCGGGGCCCCGTCTTCAGGGAAGGCTCCTGCTTTGCAGTTTGTTCTTCCACCTGCAGAGGGCAGTGCATTGGGGGGTTGGGTTGGGTTGAGTTTGGTTTGGGGGTTGCTCTGGAGCCTTGGACCTCCCTCCATCCCTCTCTCCCACCCGCCCGCCCGTGGTATCTACGTGAGCCACTTGACGATGCACTTGTCAAACACGGTCTTGTTGGAGTGCCACTCTGTGTGATGTACGTTGGTCATCGTGAAGGTGGTGATTGCCTTGCGGGCATCCATTGTCTTCAGGCCAAACGTGTCCTTGCGGTAAACCTTGGGGGGAAGAAGGGGACAATCATGATCATAATCGTGCTTTATTAGCCAAGTATGTTTTGCAGCACACAAGGATTTTACATCGAAACATAGAAAATAGATGCAGAAGGAGGCCATCAGCCCTTCGAGCCAACACTGCCATTCATTGTGGTCGTCCCCAATCAATAACCCATGCCTGCCTTCTCCCCATATCCCTTGACTGCACTAGCTCTATCTAACTCTCTCTTAAATCCATCCAGTGACTTGGCCTCCACTGCCCTCTGTGGCAGGGAATTCCACAAATTCACAACACTCTGAGTAAAAATGTTTTTCTCACCTCAGTCTTAAAAGCAGTGTTAGCTGTGAGGAGTATGCTAGGGGACTGCAATGTAACTTGGATAGGCTGGGTGAGTGGGCAAATGTTTAGCAGATGCAGTATAATGTGAATAAATGTGAGGTTATCCACTTTGGTGGGAAAAATAGGAAAGCAGTCTATTATCCAAATGGTGGCCGATTAGGAAAAGGGGAGATGCAGCGAGCGAGACCTGGGTGTCTTGGTACACCAGTCATTGAAAGTAGGCATGCAGGTGCAGCAGGCAGTGAAGAATGCGAATGGTATGTTAGCTTTCATAGCACAAGGATTTGAGCATAGGAGCAGGGAGGTTCTACTTCAGTTGTACAGGGCCTTGGTGAGACCACACCTGGAGTATTGCGTACAGTTTTGGTTTCCTAATCTGAGGAAAGACATTCTTGCCATAGAGGGAGTGCAGAGAAGGTTCACCAGACTGATTCCTGGGATGTCAGGACTGTCTTATGAAGAAAGACTGGTTAGACTCGGTTTATATTCTCTAGAATTTAGGAGATTGAGAGGGGATCTTATAGAAACTTTAAAAATTCTTAAGGGGTTTGACAGGCTAGATGCAGGATGATTGTTCCCGATGTTGGGGAGGTCCAGGACAAGGGGTCACTGCTTAAGGATAAAGGGGAAATCCTTTAGCTTCAAGATGAGAAATACTTTTTTCACACAGAGAGTGGTGAGTCTCTGGAACTCTCTGCCTCAGAGGGTAGTTGAGGCCAGTTCATTGGCTATATTTAAGAGGGAGTTAGATGTGGCCCTTGTGGCTAAAGGGATCAGGGGGTATGGAGAGAAGGCAGGTACGGGATACTGAGTTGAATGATCAGCCATGATCATATTGAATGGCGGTGCAGGCTGGAAGGGCCGAATGGCCTACTCCTGCACCTAATTTCTATGTTTCTATGTTAAATGGCCTTGCCTTTATTCTAAGATTTTGATTTGCCACACAGTCATACCATTAAAAGGCAACGGAACACACAAAATACATTTCCACATAAACATCCACCACAGTGCCTCCTCCACATTCCTCACTGTGATGGGAGGTGAAAATAAAAGTTCAATCTCTTCCCTTCTTTGTTCTCCAGCCGTCGCGGGCCTTGAACCTTCCGTTGACGGGACGATCTCACTCCCGTAACCGGAGGCGGGCCAACTCGTCCGGGCGATCAAGCTCCTGCATCGGGGGGGGGGGGGGGGGGGGGAATCTCAGCTCTCCCGCGCCGGGCGATCTACCCCGGGTCGGGGCTAATCGAACGCCGTGTGGTTTTTGGGGCTCCCGACGTCAGTCTCTACCCCAGACTGCGAGCTCCTCGACGGTGAAATCCGCAGGAGCGTCGATCCCAGGCAAGGGATCAGCTCCCATGGTAAGTCCACGGCCCTGCGGTCAGCCAATAGACAATAGGTGCAGGAGGAGGCCATTCGGCCCTTCGAGCCAGCACCGCCATTCAATGTGATCATGGCTGATCATCCCCAATCAGTACCCCGTTCCTGCCCTCTCCTCATATCCCCCGACTCCTCTATCTTTAACAGCCCTTAATCTAGCTCTCTCTTGAAAGCCTCCAGAGAACCGGCCTCCACCGCCCTCTGAGGCAGAGAATTCCAAAGACTCACAACTGTGAGATAAAGTGTTTCCTCATCTCCGTTCTAAATGGCTTACTCCTTATTCTTAAACTGAGGCCCCTGGTTCTAGTCCTGAGCGAGGCCTCCAGCTCCATCGATGTTAGGCCGCAGAGCGACCGGAGATACGATCTGGAAAACAATCGCATCTCCGGCAAGGTAAGATACTGAAAAACAGTTTCCCCCAACACCCCCCCCAACATAAAACAAACCAGTGAACATGAACACAAACTTTAAAAACCACTAACAAACAGACGAACAAGACAGACAGACTGCAGGCGAGGCTGCCATCGAAGCGCCACCCGGTGGCAACATTGGTTAGAACCTCAACACACAGGGGGAGAATTAGGCCATTCGGCCCATCGAGTCTACTCCGCCAGATGCTAGACTTGGCCAGAGGTGCAGAGCACAAACAGGCCCTTCAGCCCATCGAGTCCACGTCGACCAGCGACCAGTTACACGATCCAACATGCTGGGGACAATTAAATATCTTTAACCCACAAACCTGTCTGTCTTTGGAGTGTGGGAGGATGCTGGAACACCTGGAGAAAACCCACGAGGTCACAGGTAGAACGTACAAACTCTGTACCGACCGCACCCAGGTTTGGTTCAGTTTAGTTTAGAGATACAGCGCGGAAACAGGCCCTTCGGCCCACCGGGTCCACGCCGGCCAGCGATCCCCGCACACTAATACCATCCTTCACCCACAGGGGATAACGTTTACATTTACCAAGCCAATTCACCTACAAACCTGTACGTCTGTGGGAGGAAACACGAAGATCTCGGGGAAAACCCACGCAGGTCACGGGGAGAACGTGCAAACTCCGTACGGACAGAACCCGTAGTGGGGATGGAACCTGGGTCTCCGGCGCTGGATTTGCCGTGAGGCAGCAACTCTACCGCTGCGCCACCGTGACCGCCCTTTAAAAATATCAACTCACCATGGCGTTCACATTCCCAAACATCCATCGTGCCTGACCTATCGTTCTTTCTCAACCCCTTTCCCCTACCTTCTCCCCGTAGCCCCGAGTCACACAGCATGGCAACAGGCCCTTAACCCCAACTTGTCCACACCGGCCAACATGCCCCATCTACACTAGACCCACCTGCCTGCCTGCGTTTGACCTTTATCCCTCCAAACCCGTCCTATCCATGTAGGGTTACACAAAAAGCTGGAGAAACTCAGCGGGTGCAGCAGCATCTAAGGAGCGAAGGAGATAGGCGACATTTCGGGTCGAAACCCTTCTTCAGACTGGTCAGGGATCATGGAAACGAGAGATATAGACAGTGATGTGGAGAGATAAAGAACAATGAATGAAAGATATGCAAAAAAGTATTGATGATAAAGGAAACAGGCCATTGTAAGCTGTTTGTAGTGTGAAAATGAGAAGCTAGTGCGACTTGGGGGGGGGGGGGGAGATAGAGAAGGAATGCCAGGGCCCGAGGGCTGAGGGAGAGGTGGGGAGGGGGAGGAGGCAGCCTGGGTTGACAGAATTAAGAAAATTCAATGTTTAAGCCCAGAGGATGCAGACTCCCCAAGCGGAATATGAGGTGCTGTTCCTCAAACTTGTGGTGTTGCTCACTCTGGCCGTGGAGGAGGCCCAGGACCGAGAGGTCGGATACGGAATGGGAGGAGGAGTTGAAGTGCTGAGCCACCGGGAGGTCGGGTTGGTTATTGCGGACCGAGCGGAGGTGTTCGGCGAAACGATCGCCCAGCCTCCGCTTGGTCTCACCGATGTAGATCAGCTGGCATCTGGAGCAACAGATACAGTAGATGAGGTTGGAGGTGGTGCAGGTGAACCTCTGTCGGACTTGGAAGGACTGCTTGGGTCCCTGAAAGGAGTGGATGGGGGAGGTGAAGGGACAAGTGTAGTATCTCTTGCGGTTGCAAGGAAAAGTGCCCGGGGAAGGGGTGGAGCGGGAGGGAAGGGAAGAATTGACAAGGGAGTTGCGGAGGGAGCCGTCTTTGCGGAAGGCAGACAGGGGGGGGGGATGGGAAGATGTGGCGAGTGGAGGGGTCACGTTGGAGGTAGCGAAACTGGCGGAGGACTATCTGTTGTATGTGCCGGCTGGTGGGGTGAAAGGTGAGGTCCAGGGGGACTCTGCCCTTGTTGTGAGTGGGGGAATGGGGAGAGAGGGCAGTGTTGCGGGGTATGGAGGAGACCCTGGTGAGAGCCTCATCTATAGTGGGGGAGGGGAATCCCCGTTCTCTGAAGAACGAGGACATTTGTTATGCAGTTACTGAGCATCGCCTCTGTGTGGCACTGCTCCACCGCCGACGTTTCATTCACCAAAGTTGGATACAAAATGCTGGAGTAACTCAGCTGGCCAGGCAACATCTCTGGAGACGTTTCGGGTCGAGACCCGACTTCAGACAGTCAGGGGAAAGGGAAACGAGAGATATAGACGGTACGTAGAACAAATTAATGAATGATTCGCAAAAGCGGGAGGAATCACTGCGAGAGAGGGTGTTGCAGAACTCTGCTCTGTTAGAGGAGGAGGAGGATGTCGCTGTGAATCCAATCCATCGCTCCTGCCCGCTCCGTGCCTCGGCACCCCACCAGTACACACAGAACCAAGGCCCTTAACGCCACCACTAACACAAGGTCAGACTGTGCAACAGGTCTCATCTATAATAACAAGGAACTGCATATTATTAGTAGAAACAAACAACTGCAGATAAAATGTAAGTGAGTAAGTATTTTTTATTTATATAGCACATTTAAATCAACTCGCGTTGAAACCAAAGTGCTGAACATAGAATAAATTGGGTTTCCATACATCCATACAAAATAAAAAAGAAAAGACACAACACACTATAGAATTTAACATGAACGTCCCCCACAGCAGCATCAACATTTCCCGCTGCGAGGGAAGGCAGTAAAAAGTTCAGTCCTCTTCCCCTATGTTCAATGTGTAAGAAGGAACTGCAGATGTTGGTTTTACACCGAAGATAGACACAACATGCTGGAGTAACTCAGCGGGTCAGGCAGCTCCTCTGGTGAAATGGAATAGGTGACATTTCGGGTCGAGACCCTTCATCCAATTGAGAGTCGGGGAAGGGGAAACTAGAGGTATGGAAAGGTGCAGAACAAGCAAAGCCTGCATCGATGACTCGGGATATGTGGAGCCCATGATGGACTGGGGACGCGGTGATAAAGAACGAATACAAGGGGTGAAATTAGCAAGAGGGTTCGGGTGGAGACGGAGAGAGGGGAGGATGCAAGTTTTAAGTTAGATAAATCAATGTTCATACCGTTAGGTTGTAAGTTGTCCAAGCGAAATATGAGGCGCTGTTCCTCCAATGTGCAGAGCGTCATCCGAGATGTCTTGGCATCTTTATGGAACGGTGAGTCACCTCGTCTATCATAGATGAGGACCGTCGCATGTGTCTCCTCGGTATCCCACATCCCATTTGGCAGTCTTCTTCGCTCCTGGGCATTTCATGTTGCCGAACCAGGCCATGATGCAACCAGTCAACATGCTCTCTAGTGCACACATGTAGAAGTTGAAGCGAACGATTCACAGAATTCTTTAGGAACAATTGTTTAGGGACAATTCACAGAAGCAAATTAATCCATAAACCTGCACGTGTGGGAAACGGGAGAAACCGGCGCATCCTGAGAAAACGCGCACATGTGACGGGTTGAGATGGCAACGTAGTCCGAATCAAAGATTATAGAAGAGCTTCTTCTAATCTTTGGTCCGAATGGAATCCGAGTCTGTGGCGCCGTAAGGCAGTAACTCCACCGCAGTACCAGTGATCTTCCAGCATATCCACAGTTCGTGTGTATTAATTCTGTTTTTCCATTTTGAAATCAGGGGAGAGCGCGAACGCAGTCCCCCACTACCACAAATTCTGCAGTCGAGTATCCCACATTTGGGGACATCGCAGGCGTCAGCACACCCGAAGTGCAATGGGATAGCCTCATCCTGGGAGCGCAGCTTTTTTGATCACAGTTTCTCCCCTGCCAGGTAAGTATGCTTGAATATCCTCGCTCTCTCCCAGCCAACCTCTACCCTTACTGTTTAAAGTCAGTACGAGACAAAACTGTAAAATCTTATATTGCACAATTGCCGAAAACAGAATAAAGGACATATTTTCCCCTTACATTTATCGTTTCATATCTGATCTTTTTCACATTTGCCCGCTTTTCCTTGCTG
This sequence comes from Raja brachyura, assembly GCA_963514005.1. The sequence continues at coordinate 41,398,432 of OY740805.1, read as the reverse complement.
CTCACTTCATTTGCATTTCTTCCTTAAAAGGAAGCAGCCTTTGCCGAATTGGTGCCGACTTGCAGTTATTGAGGGTCACACAAAAGGCTGGAGAAACTCAGCGGGTGCAGCAGCATCTAAGGAGCGAAGGAGATAGGCAACGTTTCGGGTCCAGACCCTTCTTCAGACTGGTCAGGGATCAGGGAAACGAGAGATATAGATGGTGAGGTGGAGAGATAAAGAACAATGAATGAAAGATATGCAAAAAAGTATTGATGATAAAGGAAACAGGCCATTGTAAGCTGTTTGTAGTGTGAAAATGAGAAGCTAGTGCGACTTGGGTGGGGGAGAGATAGAGAGAGAAGGAATGCCAGGGCCCGAGGGCTGAGGGAGAGGTGGGGAGGTGGGGAGGGGAGGAGGCAGCCAGTGTTAACAGAACTGAGAAAATTCAATGTTTAAGCCCAGAGGATGCAGACTCCCCAAGCTGAATATGAGGTGCTGTTCCTCCAACTTGCGGTGTTGCTCACTCTGGCCGTGGAGGAGGCCCAGGACCGAGAGGTCAGATACGGAATGGGAGGGGGAGTTGAAGTGCTGAGCCACCGGGAGGTCGGGTTGGTTATTGCGGACCGAGCAACGTCGCCCTCAACCTGATGACCACCTTCGTGTGTGGCTGCATCAGGCGGAGTGTAGAGCCAAGGCACATGGGCACCAAGTATCACTACCTGCTGAGGTTCTACCTGTCCCCGGTGTTGCGAAGGATGGGCCTGGCGCAGATGCCACGCAAGGTGCCAGTCAGCTGGTCACCGCCGCCCCATCTGTCGTCTGTGGAAAGGTTCTTCCGGACCAACACCTTTGACCACATGTCCATTGGGCAGTGGTCAGCACAAAATGTCCTGCAGGCACTGCAGGGAAAGGACTCGATGGACCCGGTGGCGTGGTTCCCTGAGCAGACTGCCCAGCTTGTCTGGCAAAATGCCTCATCGCCAGAACTCACCAACAAGCACCAAGACCTGGCTTGGCTGGCGGTGAGGGGAGCCCTCCCAGTCGGATCCTTCCTGCACCGTCGGAACCTCACTACCAGCGCACGCTGCCCTCGGGACGGCTGCTATGGAGAGGAGACGGTTGCCCACCTCTTTGCAGAGTGTGGATTTGCCGAAAGAGTCTGGAGAAAAATGCAAGGGTCCCTGGTACGCTTTATTCCAAACAGCTCCGTCACAGAGGACTCTGTGATTTACAGACTGTTCCCAGGGACACATTCAGAGACTGACATCAAGTGCTGCTGGAGGGTCATCAACTCAGTGAAAGACGCTCTCTGGTCTGTCCGAGCGTTGTTCACCACCCAGCAGAGCGAGATGTCCGCCGGGGAATGTTGCCGACTGGCCCACTGCAGACTGCAGGAGTACGTGCTGAGGGACGCACTGAAGCTCGGTGCAGCCAATGCCAAGGCTCGGTGGGGGAGGGCCACAGTCTAAGGTCCTTCCGCTGCTGGACATGGGGGGCACCGTATGGTGGAGATGCCCCTCAAAATAAGGGAAGGTATCCCATGCCGGGGGGGCCACATGAGTGGCACGGGTGGGGGATCGATTCGTGAAATTTGAAAAATGTGTATAGACTGTATGGAACAATTTGTATAGCCTCCAAAAATGTCGGATGGATTTTTCAGTTGATGTATTGTATATATTTATTACTCGAATAAAGTCTATTTTGAAATATATATTTTTTTAAAAAGGACCGAGCGGAGGTGTTCGGCGAAACGATCGCCCAGCCTCCGCTTGGTCTCACCGATGTTGATCAGCTGGCATCTGGAGCAATGGATGCAGTAGATGAGGTTGGAGGAGGTGCAGGTGAACCTCTGTCGGACTTGGAAGGACTGCTTGGGTCCCTGAAAGGAGTGGATGGGGGATGTGAAGGGACAAGTGTAGCATCTCTTGCTGTTGCAAGGGAAAGTGCCCGGGGAAGGGGTGGAGCGGGAGGGAAGGGAAGAATTGACAAGGGAGTTGCGGAGGGAGCGGACTTTGCGGAAGGCAGACAGGGGGGGAGATGGGAAGATGTGGCGAGTGGAGGGGTCACATTAGAGGTGGCGAAACTGGCGGAGGACTATGTGTTGTATGTGCGGGCTGGTGGGGTGAAAGGTGAGGACACCCATGTACCCGTCTAATAGTTTTTTAAACATTGGGATAGTCCCAGCCTCAACTTCCTCCTCCGTAAGCTCGTTCCACCACCCTCTGTGTTAAAATAAAAGACACCCCTCAGGTACCTATAAAATCTTTCACCCCTCACCCTAAACCTATGTCCTCTGTTTCTCGATTCTGGGCAAGAGACTCTGTGCGTCTACCCGATCTACCGGTGGCGCAGCGGTAGAGTTGCTGCCTTACAGCGAACGCAACGCCACAGACCAGGGTTCCATCCCGACTACGGGCGCCGTCTGTACAGAGTTTGTAGTGAAGAAAGCGAATGGTATGTTAGCTTTCATAGCAAAAGGATTTGAGTATAGGAGCAGGGAGGTTCTACTTCAGTTGTACAGGGCCTTGGTGAAACCACACCTGGAGTATTGCATACAGTTTTGGTCGCCAAATCTGAGGAAGGTCATTATTGCCATAGAGGGAGTGCAGAGAAGGTTCACCAGACTGATTCCTGGGATGTCCGGACTGTCTTATGAAGAAAGACTGGATAGACGCGGTTTATACTCTCTAGAATTTAGGAGATTGAGAGGGGATTTTATAGAAACTTACAAAATGCTTAAAGGGTTGGACAGGCTAGATGCAGGAAGATTGTTCCCGATGTTGGGGAAGTCCAGGACAAGGGGTCACAGTTTAAGGATAAGGGGGAATTCCTTTAAGACCAAGATGAGAGACTTTTTCACACAGAGAATGATGGGTCTCTGGAACTCTCTGCGGCAGAGGGTAGTTGAGGCCAGTTCATTGGCTATATTTAAGAGGGGGTTAGATGTGGCCCTTGTGGCTAAGGGGATCAGGGGGTATGGAGAGAAGGCAGGTACAGGATACTGAGTTGGATGATCAGCCATGACCATATTGAATGGCGGTGCAGACTCGAAGGGTTGAATGGCCTACTCCTGCACCTATTTTCTATGTTTCTATGTTCTCCCCGTGACCTGCATGTATTTTCTCCGAGATCTTCGTGTAACCTCCCACACTCCACAGACGTGCAGGTTTGCAGGTTAACTGGCTTGGTGTAAATGTAAACATTGTCCCCAGTGGGTGTAGGATAGTGTCAATGTGCGGGGATCGCTGGTCGGCACGGACCCGGTGGACCGAAGGGTCTGTTTCCGTGCCGTATCTCTAAACTAATTCTTCCAGTAAGCATCTCCACGCCACCAAAAAAGTCAACAAATGCTATCAAGTAGGGAAAAGGGGAAGTACAACGGGATCTGGGGGTCCTTGTGCATCAGTATTTGAAAGTAAGCATGCAGGTACAGCAGGCAGTGAAGAAAGCCAATGGCATGTTGGCCTTTATAACGAGGAATCGAATATAGGAGCAAAGAGTTCCTTCTGCAGTTGTACAGAGCCCTAGTGAGACCACACCTGGAGTATTGTGTGCAGTTTTGGTCCCCTAATTTGAGGAAGGACATTCTTGCTATTGAGGGAGTGCAGCGTAGGTTTACAAGGTTATTTCCCGGGATGGCAGGACTGTCATGTGCTGAGAGAATGGAGCGGCTGGGCTTGAACACTCTGGAGTTTAGAATGGTGAGAGGGGATCTCATTGAAACATATAAGATTGTTAAGGGTTTGGACACGCTAGAGGCAGGAAACAGGGGGAGTCCAGAACCAGGGGCCACAGTTTACGAATAAGCGGTAAGCCATTTAGAACGGAGACGAGGAAACACTTTTTCTCACAGAGAGTTGTGAGTCTGTGGAATTCTCTGCCTCAGAGGGCGGTGGAGGCCAGTTCTCTGGATGATTTCAAGAGAGAGAGCTAGATAGTGCTCTTAAAGATTGCGGAGTCAGGGGATATGGGGAGAAGGCAGGAACGGGGTACTGATTGGGGATGATCAGCCATGATCACATTGAATGGCGGTGCTGGCTCGAAGGGCCGAATGGCCTACTCCTGCACCTATTGTCTATAAAGCCTGTTTCTAAACATTTTTTTTCGCTGTGATAAACATTATTGTTAGGTATTTGATGAAACAAAGTCACCCATTTGCATGGAAAGTTTAACTGAAATTCCCAGTGAGGAAAATTAAATGAGGTTCAGAGAACGGCCAGCAGGTGGTGGAACAGTGGCTCGAATCTCACGGTGAACACAACGGGGAAAGAAAGAACTGCAGATGCTGGTTTATACCAAATATAGACACAGAGTGCTGCAGTAACTCAGCGGGTCAGGCAGCATCTGTGGAGAACATGGATAGGTGACGTTTCACACAGTGCTGGAGTAACTCTTTATTTTATTTTTTAAAGAAAGAATAAGAAAAAAGGAATAGACTTTAAATCAAAAAAAAAAAAAAGAAAGAAAATGATTGTGTTTGAATAATAAACAAAGATAAAAAGTCAAAGAGAAAAAAAAAGAAAAAGAAAACAAACACTACTTAGTATATATCTATTCAGTATATATATATAATTCCCCTTTATGAACAATATATGGTATAATATGAATATTTAAGATAGAAACAACAAAATGTATTGTAATTATAACGTCGTATTGCGGAGACGTGTACACAAAACCCAATTAGAAAATCCATATTTTTTTCGTCAAATCCTGTCTAGTACCCATTGAGTTGTAATGCCAAGAACAGCTAGCCCTTCAAATATTGTATATATGGAGACCATATTTGTTCAAAGATTTCACATTTGTCCATTAGGACAAATCTGATTCTTTCCAAATACAAAGTCTCCAACATCTCTGCTGTCCACATTTTAATTATGGGGGTTAATGTTCCCTTCCAAAATTTCAATATTATTTTTTTCCCTATTATCAAACAGTAATCTAAGAAAATTCTTTGATTTACTGTTAATACGCATTGTGAATCCGGAATTCCTAATATTATTAACTTTGGTTCTGGATCCAGTTTAACTCTAAGAACTTCAGATATAACTCTAAAGATTTCTGTCCAATAATAACTAAGTTTTGAACACGTTACAAAACTATGTATTAAATTAGCCTCTAAATTCTGACATTTATCACAAATAGGAGAGACATTAGGAAAAATTCTATTTAATTTGGTTTTTGAATAATGTAACCTATATAAAACTTTAAATTGTATCAATGTATGCCTCGCGTTTAATGAACAGCGATGTATGCGTTGTTAACTTTCTTCCCAAGATTCTTTTGTTATAGATAAACCAATTTCATTTTCCCATGCTTGACGGTATATTTCTGTTGTTGGATTCTCCCTATCCAAAATAAGATTATATATATAAGCTATAAATTTTTCTGAATTTGGATGTTTATTAAATACTTCATCTAATAATCCTGGTTCTTTAATTTTATAATCTTGTGTGTTAGACTTAATATAATCTCTAATTTGTAGATACCTAAACAAATTATGTGGTGGTAACCCATAAATTTCTTGTAACTCATGAAATAAAAGAAATTTTCCCTTTCTATACAGATGTTCAATCCTATAAATACCTAAATCCTCCCATTGTCTAAACCCCCTATCTAATATAGAGGGTTTAAATAAAGGGTTATTCATAATTGGTAGTTTAAGTGACAAATTATCCAAACATAAAGTCTTAACTATTTGTTTCCAAATACGTCTATTGCTATGAATTATAGGGTTGTTCCTATAAATTTTATTTTGTATTTCTCTTGGCGCAAAAAGAATTGAACTTACATTAAAAGGTAAACAATCTTCCTTTTCCATCTTTAACCACGTTGGTTCGTAGTCCAAATTTACCCACCAAAAATTCATATTCTTAATCTGGACTGCCCAAAAATAGTACAAAAAATTTGGAAGTGCTAATCCTCCATTTATTTTTGATTTACATAAATGTTTTCTACTTATTCTATGATTTTTATAATCCCAAATAAAACTATTGACAATGTTATCAATTTTTAAAAAAAAACTCTTTGGGAGAAAGAAAGGAATAGCTTGAAACAAATATAGCAGTTGTGGTAAAAAGATCATTTTTATAGCATTTATTCTACCAATCATAGATATAGGAAGTGTTTTCCAGTATAAAATATTTTTTCTAAGTTTATCTAATAATAGGGGATAATTAGATTTAATTAATGAGTTATAGGATTTAGATACATTAATACCTAAATATTTAAATTTATCCGTAACTATTTTTAGTGGATATTGTTGCAATATATTTGATCTTATTCCGGTTATAGGCATAATCTCACTTTTATTCCAGTTAATTCTATATCCAGAAAATCTGCCAAATTTAGTTATAACATTAAATAGCTTGGGTATACTGATCTCTGGTTTTGTAATATAAATTAATACATCATCTGCATATAAAGATATTTTATTAGTTGTAGTATCAGTATTATATCCATATATTTCTGGTTCAGATCTAATCCTTTCAGCTAAAGGCTCTATCACCATAGCGAATAACAAAGGCGACAGCGGACATCCTTGTCTACAACCCCTATGAAGCTTAAATTTAGCTGACAATATTTGGTTAGTTAATATTCTTGCAGTGGGATTCGAATATAGAATTCTTATCCATTTACAAAATCTATCCCCCAATTGGAATTTCTCCATTATTCTAAATAAATATGGCCATTCAACCTGATCGAATGCTTTTTCTGCATCTAAGGACATAACAGCTAAATCCCTATCCCCAACTCTTTTTGAATATATGATATTAAATAATCGTCTCAAATTATAAGATGAGTAACGCTTTGGGATAAAACCTGTTTGATCATGATGTATTATTTTAGTAATCACCAAACTTAATCTTCGTGATAAAACTTTAGCTAAAATTTTTTGATCTGTATTTAAAAGAGCAATTGCTCTATATGATCCTGGGTCTTCCAAGTCCTTGTCAACCTTAGGAATTAGTGTAATTGTAGATTCATTTAGGGATTCCGGCAATTTTCCTTGTTCATATGTATATTTATACACTGCATGTAATCTTGGGGAGATCAGATCTTGAAATTTCTTATAAAATTCTGTACTCAGGCCATCCGGGCCCGCTGCTTTTCCATTATTTAATGATCCGATTGACTCCTCAATATCTTTTATTGATATATCCGCATTTAACAAGTCTCTACCTCCCTGATCTAAGCTGTTAATATTACATTTTTGTAGAAATGTATCCATTTCATCCATTTGTCCTGTTATTTTTGATGAATAAAGACTTTGATAATATTGTAAAAATATATCATTGATATCTTTTGGTAAGGTCGATATATTGCCATTCTCAGATCTAATTCTATGTATCATTTTTTCGTCCTCTCGCTTTCTAAGTTGTCGAGCCAACAATTTTTGCGGTTTATCTCCAAATTCAAAGTGCACTTGTTTAGTTTGTTGATAAAGTTTAATTACTTGATTGGAATATATTTTATTTAGTTTATATTTTAATATTGCAATTTTATTACTTAACAATTTAGAGGGCTGTTTTGTATTCTCCATATCTAATTGTTTTATCTCTTTTTCCAAGTTTTGTTCCGTCTTTCTATTTTCTTTATTAAAGTATGCTTGTGCCGATATTATAGCTCCGCGCGTAAATGCTTTAAATGTATCCCAAAGTAATGATGGTGAAACTTCAGGTTTGTCATTAGTTTCAAAGAATAATTTAATCTGTTTTACCAGATAATCATAACAAGCCTTATCCTTTAATATTTCGGGATTAAACCTCCAATTATTAGATTTTATAATTATATCTTTTAATTTTATCTTAAAAGTTAATGGAGCGTGATCTGAAATAATAATATTATGATATTTTGAATCATATGTAAATGGAAGTAATTTTGAATCTATTAAAAAATAGTCTATTCTCGAGTAAGTTCCGAATACAGGTGAGAAAAAAGAATATTCTCGTCCTATTGGATTATCTATTCTCCAGATATCCTTAACGTTTGCTGTACTAATAAAGGAATTTATAAGTATGCTTGACTTAGAAATAGATTTACTTTTTGTTGACGATCTATCTAAATAATTATCCAAAGTACAATTAAAATCTCCTCCAATTATTAAGTTATGTTCTGCAGCTATAGGGATATTATTAAATATTTTCTTAAAAAATAATGGGTTATCAAAGTTAGGGGCATATATATTCATTAGAGTTACTTTTTTAGAATATAATTCCCCTGTAATTATTACATACCGACCTTCTGTATCCTCTATTATAGAACTTAGTTTAAAAGGTATACCTTTACGAATGATTATTGCAACCCCTCTAGATTTATGTATAAATGAGGAGTGATACACTTTCGAAATCCATTTAGCTGTTAGTCTGTGTCGAGCATCTTTTTTAAGGTGGGTCTCTTGAAGAAAAGAGACGTCAGACTTCAATCTGTTTAATTGAGCTAACACCTTACCTCTTTTAATTGGCTCATTAACTCCCTTAACATTCCAACTACAGAAGGTGATTCCATTACCCCCAATCTTCCCATTAGTATCTTGCATTTTACTATTAAGGTGGTTTATATTGGAATAACCGTCCCGGCCCGTACAACTCAACATTGTAACCAGACCTTGGGTTGACGAAAATTAGTGTACGTCTTTCTATTTCATATACACGTCTCTTTGAACTGACTATATAATACCAATCGTAAATATTTTCATATACTGTATAATATAAAATCAAATATCTAATATACCTAAAATAATAAAAAGTGTGAGTGAAAGTGAGTTGAAAAGTGTTAGTAAAGTGCTCAGAAAAAAAAATAACTACACCTATATAGAGTGTAGTGTGTGTTAGTGCAAGCCACACTAACGTGGCTACTAATCTACTGACTTCCGTAAAAAAAAAGATGTTAATAATTCCAGCTCCAATCTTAAATGCTATATATTTTGGGGTAGGGTACTAAATTTGTATACTTAGTAATAATTCATATTATTAGTGACTATTATAATTACTATTCTAATTAGTAATACTATGTTAGGGGGGGGTAGATAATACTATGTTAGGTGAATAATTGCCATTTTATATGGGTAGATAACACAGTAATCTGTCCATCTCTCTTTAAACCAAAATTTAAGTCCATGTCCAATATTCATCCTCCTTCTCCATAATGATTCATAACCGCGGATGGGTCATAAAAGTTCAGCCATCATCTTCTTGGTCTTGATCCACTTGTTCTTCTTCCTCTTCTGTTTCATTCTGTATTTTTCGGGCGAATTCCAGTGCTACAGTATGCTTCACGAAACGGAACTCTTTGTTGTTGTAGGTTACTCTTAATGTTGCTGGGTACATCAAGCCATATCTCAGATCCTTCGTATCCTTCAGATTCCTCAGAACACCTCTTGTTTCTGTGAATAAGGATCTTCTCTTGGCCACTTCCGCCGGATAATCTCTGAAGATACTGATATTATCTCCTTCATACTTAAAATTTTTCTTGCGTATTATTATCTTCATCATTTCTTCAAAAGCATGATCGTAAACCACCTTTACAATCATTTGTCTTGGGGGTGCATCCCTCCTGGGAGCCCGCCTTAATGCCCTGTGTGCACGGCCCAACAGGGGTTCTTAATCCAGATTCAAAATATCCTTCAGTAGTTTTGCAGCAAATTTTCGAGGGTCTTGATTTCCCTCGCGACCCTCGCTCAAACCAACTATACGCAAATTCTTACGCCGTTGACGTCCCTCCAGATCGATACATTTCTCATTTATTTTGCGTAATAATTCTGATAGACGTTTGTTCTCGGAGTGGAGTTTCTCTCTCTCCTTGGTGTTTAATGCAGCCATCTCCGTTAGCTCTTTAATTGTCTCTTTTTGTTGGTCGAGCGTAATTATAATAGGATCAATCTTATCATCCAGCATTCTTTCCATACCAGCAGCTGCGTCTTTTATCTCCACCATTTGTTTTTGTAACTCAGCGTCAGCCTTTTCTTTCCACTCGTTCATCATAATTTTTACCGTTTCTATAACTTCATTTTTTAAATCTTCTTTAATTCTTTCATGAAACACTAGAATATCAGCCCTTAAATTTTTAATATCCTCTTTATAATCCTTCTTATTATCTTTAAGTAATTTCTTCATCTCACCTAGGATATTAACTTTGAGGTCCTCCAATTCAGCTTTCCTCTGTGAAATCTCTTCTTGGGAAGCAGCCAGACTCGAGCCCAGGGCACCAGTCGGGCCTATTTCCCTTTTTCCAGGTTTTTTTCCGGGGGGGGAGCGAGACATCATTTTCTTGAAAACGTCGCGCGCCTGATGACGTCACGGACCTTTTAAACGCTACCGGAGCCGTTCCCAGTCGTTCTCCCGCGGTGAGTACGGTTGACTGACCCCTAGACCCCCGTTTTTTATACAATTTTTAGTGGAGCTGTAATGGCGCAACTCCACTCACACCATGGCGCCAACCGGAAGTCACAGTGCTGGAGTAACTCAGCGGGTCAGGCAGCATCTGTGGAGAACATGGATAGATGACGTTTCACAGAGTGCTGGAGTAACTCAGCGGGTCAGGCAGCATCTGTGGAGAACATGGATAGATGACGTTTCACAGAGTGCTGGAGTAACTCAGCGGGTCAGGCAGCATCTGTGGAGAACATGGATAGGTGACGTTTCACAGAGTGCTGGAGTAACTCAGCGGGTCAGGCAGTATCTGTGGAGAACATGGACAGGTGACGTTTCGGGTCGGGACCCTGCTTCAGGCAGATCAGTCTGAAGAAGGGTCTCGACCAGAAACGTCACACATTCCTTCTCTCCAGAGATGCTAGGGTTAGGAACAGGAATATTTTATTGTCACATGTGACTAGACACAGTGAGATTATTTGCTTGCACAAACACTGCATACAAGTAGCAGCCACCTGCGGCGCTGACAAAGTGAAGGGCCTGTCCCACTTGGGTGTCATTTGCGTGTCAGGCAGATGGCGCGGGAAGATTTTGTACATCCCAAAACCCTGGGGCGGCGTGCGGGACCACGGGTCACTGCCTACGTCACCTCGCAACACGTGCCCATCACGCGCACATCGTGACGCGCAAATGATGTTGCGAAAATTACGCATAAATGGCGCCCAAGTGATACGAGACTCCGCCCGGCAGGAAAATCAGATCGCTTCTAGAAGACGTGGCCTGCATTTATGAATCTACTACAAGGATAGGGTGCAAGAATACCTCAACAAAGGTACTGGCGTCGGGTCTTGGTAAAGGGCGTGAAAAACTGCCCCGTTGGTAGATACCTTTTGCGTGATGTTTATAATAAAGTCACTGGCTTTTCCTTTTATCTTCTTTCTTTCTCTTCTTTTCTAGAGTCTATCTCTTCATCTCCTTTCTCTAACTCTTCGACCTTGATTGTAATAATATATACGAGAGAATGGATTACATTCAAACAATCTGTTTAGGTATTTACAACTGAAAGATTATGTTAAATCACATACACAAGAATACAGAACTAGAGAGCCAGAGATTCTAGATGAGTGTTTGAATAAACACCCCAACACAGTCAAATTAATATCTTACATTTCGAATATTCTTTTAGAGAGTGAGAATCCGTCGATGGAATTACATAGACAAGCATGGGAAAATGAATTAGTTCGACCCATAACAAAAGATATTTGGGATGAAAGTCTACAACATATACATCAATGTTTGTTAAACGCAGACACGTGCCGTGAGTAATTAGTCAGGGTAGGCACTCAGTACTTAAAAATTCTAAACCGCGCATGCGCAGATTGTTCTCCCCGTTAAATAAATAAATAAATAAAAACAGTGACAATTCAATTTGCCCAAGGCTTCTAGTCTCCTTTATTCCGAATTACTGAATGGGGGGGGGGGGGGGGGGGGTGGGGGGTGAAGGGTGATGGCAGATGGAAAGATGGAGAGATGGTGGGAAAAACGGGAGTACAGGGTATAGTTAAATCAGTTGTCATCTTATTGAAGAACAACACTTGTTCCAGGAACCAATTGGGGGAACAGTTCCTTTCACAGCGTGTGGAGAGTCTGTGCCAGGGGTAAAGATGTGGGGAGGGCACGAGTGTTGAGAAGGAGGGTGTCGGGGATACTGCCAGTAACTCACTCACTCACAACTACCGTAGCTCTCCGGGCACGAAGCCACGCACTGTAGCTGGGGATAGAAGCAGCTCGGGGAGCTACGAGCGGCCACCGGGATCCGAGAGCAGAACTGGCCGCCACTACAGCGCCTTCTGCCGGCCCGCTCACCTTTGGCAGTGCTCTCCGTCGGAACACCTGTCAACTGCCGTTCGCTGACTTCGCTCATGTCAGCGGCTTCCTGCAAATCCTTAAATTCCCACAGCCGAGTAACCGCAATCGTGCTGTCGGAATTTAAGGACATGAGTGAGGCCAGCGAGCGGCAGGAGAGAGGTTTTTAGATGGAGAGCTGCCAGAGGTGAGCAGGGACCGGCAGAAGGAGCTAAGGTGGCGGCTGGTTCCGCTGTCCGGCCCGGCGGCCGTTCAGCCACCCGAGCTACTTCTCTCTCCCCCCCCCCCGGCCTCAATGCGGTTGCATTCCATGCCTCCGTGCAAGGAGCGTGCAAGTGGCAGTTTCCCGATCCCCTCCTTCATAACATTCGTGCCCTCCCCGCAAGTTTACCCCGGCCAGACTCCCTAAACGCTTGGAAAGGAGCTCTCCCCCCACACCCACTCACCGGGAAATACGATAGTTAAAAACATCACCAATAAATGTACTTACCACATCATTGGTACACGAGCTCCATTCTTCTGTCGCTGTTTCCGAACGTACACTTAAAATATTGACAAACCAAATTTGAAAACCCCGCCAACAAACTAGTGCTGCGCATGCGCAGTAGGCTGATGCGCATGCGCAGTGCAGCAAAGGCAGAATTTCTGCCGCCTTCAGCCCAGCTTGAAAGTGACGGCTTCAGGCAGCGCTGACGGCACGTGGGCTGCACAGAGCTTCCCGTGTTACAATCGCTGCGGATGAAAGGCACGGAAAATTATGCCTACCTAAGAGATCGATCTCTTACATAGGCATAATTCTCCCATGCCTTTATTATTTATATTTAGTAATGACTATATTATAATTTTAGTCAGGGTAGGCAGTGCCTACCTTGCCTACCCTGACGGCACGTGCCTGGTTAAACGCCAGACACTCCTTAATACAATTTAAAATATTACATAGATTGCATTATTCTAAAAAAAAATTAAATAGAATTGTTCCTAATATTTCTCCTATCTGCGATAAATGTCAATATTCTGAGGCTAATTTAATCCATACCTTTGTAAGTTGCATAAAAATTAAAACATTTTGGGTGGATATTTTTTAAATTATTTCTGTAGTGGTTAATACTCAACTGGAGCCCGATCCTAAATTAATAACACTGGGCATATCTGAACAATACCTAAAACTTACAATAAACCAAAGAAATTTCATTGATTATAGTATAATAACTGGGAAAAAATTAATATTAATATTTTGGAAAAACCCTGCATCCCCCACAATGAAAATGTGGATTATGGAGATGTCGGAGACCTTAAATCTGGAAACAATTAGATCTGTCTTAATTGACAAACCAGAATCAGCTACTAGAATATGGTCAAGTGTGATCCAGATGTCAGCTGATCTACATCGGTGAGACCAAGCAGAGGCTTGGCGATCGTTTCGCCGAACACCTCCTCTCGGTCCGCAATAACCAACCCGACCTCCCGGTGGCTCAGCACTTCAACTCCCCCTCTCATTCCATAACCGACCTCTCGGTCCTGGGCCTCCTCCACGGCCAGAGTGAGCAACACCGCAAGTTGGAGGAACAGCACCTCATATTCCGCTTGAGGAGTCTGCATCCTCTCGGCTTGAACATTGAATTTTCTCAATTCTGTTAACCTTTGCTGCCTCCTCCCCTTCCCAACTCTCCCTCAGCCTTCGGGCCCTGGCATTCCCTCTCTCTCTCTCTCTCTCTCTCTCTCTCTATTTCTCCCCCACCCAAGTCGCACTAGCTTCTCATTTTCACACGACAAACAGCTTACAATGGCCTGTTTCCTTTATCATCGATACTTTTTTGCATATCTTTCATTCATTGTTCTTTATCTCTCCACATCACCGTCTATATCTCTCGTTTCCCTGATCCCTGACCAGTCTGAAGAAGGGTCTCGACCTGAAACGTCGCCTATCTCCTTCGCTCCTTAGATGCTGCTGCACCCGCTGAGTTTCTCCAGCTTTTTGTGTAGCCCTATGGTCTAGTAATGTTGATTCACGTTCTTCTCTCACATCGGTTGTTTGGACATTAATTGACCAGGGTCATTTTAAACGTACGTTTATTGAGCAGGAATCTTTTTTTTTAATATTTCAAAATAGACTTTATTCGAGTAATAAATATATACAATACATCAACCGTGCGAAAAAAATCCATCCGACATTTTTGGAGGCTATACAAATTGTTCCATACAGTCTATACATTTTTCAAATTTCACGAATCGATCCCCCACCCATGCCACTCATGTGGCCCCCCGGCATGGGATACCTTCCCTTGTTTTGAGGGGCGTCTCCACCATACAGTGCCCCCCATGTCCAGCAGCGGAAGGACCTTAGACTGTGGCCCTCCCCCACCGAGCCTTGGCGTTGGCTGCACCGAGCTTCAGTGCGTCCCTCAGTACGTACTCCTGCAGTCTGCAGTGGGCCAGTCGGCAACATTCCCCGATGGACATCTCGCTCTGCTGGGTGGCGAACAACGCTCGGGCAGACCAGAGAGCGTCTTTCACCGAGTTGATAACCCTCCAGCAGCACTTGATGTCAGTCTCTGAATGTGTCCCTGGGAACAGTCCGTAAATCACAGAGTCCTCTGTGACGGAGCTGTTTGGAATAAAGCGTACCAGGGACCCTTGCATTTTTATCCAGACTCTTTGGGCAAATCCACACTCTGCAAAGAGGTGGGCAACCGTCTCCACTCCATAGCAGCCGTCCCGTGGGCAGCGTGCGCTGGTAGTGAGGTTCTGACAGTGGGCAGTCTGCTCAGGGAACCACGCCACCGGGCCCATCGAGTCCTTTCCCTGCAGTGCCTGCAGGACATTCTGTGCTGACCACTGCCCAATGGACATGTGGTCAAAGGTGTTGGTCCGGAAGAACGTTTATTGAGCAGGAGTCTCCACACAGGTTAACAACCTAGCAAAGAGTCAAGCTCTCTGCCCTTAATTGCAATGCTTTATATATGTTAATGCCACCGTTTAGCCCCTCCCACATTACCCAATTAACCACCAGACCTGTACCCAATGGTCATGATAACAGGCACGTACACAATGGGAGATGTTAATTAGTGGAACAACACTAGAGCTAAGGCAGGGACATTTCTCAGACTTTCGGGAGCCAGTGGTTTGCATATTCTTCAGCCTTCTGAAAATCAGCCACCTCAATCAGACAGGTGCGAGGAATATCAAAGTTGCGAATATGCAGCATCAGCAGGAGAATGTGTATTTCTCAGGATCACAACTTCCTGAAACCTGCAGCCACATAGTCAGCAACTTTGTTAAAGAAGGAACTGCAGATGCTGGAGAATCGCGGGTACAATCGAGAATCGAAAAGGGTCTCCATTTTCCCCTCACAGAACCATTTTACAGTGCTGATTCAAGATTTACATTCACATCCGTTCATAGATTATTTGAAGGGGTAGAATACCTGACGGAAGCTTGAACCCAGGACTAGATGAATAGTTATGCTTTCTTACCTACGGACCTATCTCCTAAGTTGTATTATGGAGAGTTTATTCTATTTTTCTCATTTTCTTTTCTTTTTCTTTATTTTTTTTCTATCTATTTAAAAAAAAAATAATAATAATTAGAGTCAATGTTAATATGTAACCGATAAATGAAGACCCCAGCTACACTGGTAGCGGAGCCCCTGGAATCCTGGATACTTAATATGTAACTGTTTGGAGTTTGGAGTGGTTCGGACTATGATATGTACATGCCGCTAATAAAATTTAACTTTAAAAAAATATATATATACGAGACGTACACTGGTGTCATTTACTGTACGTCTAATAAATAAAAATGTTTAGAAAACAAAGTTGTGCCCAAGTGGGGCAGGCCCATCACAAACCACACTGGCTCCATCCAGGACAAGGGGTCACAGCTTGAGGATATGGGGGAAATACTTTAGGACCGAGATGAGAAGGACTTTTTTCACACAGAGTGGTGGGTCTCTGGAACTCTCTGCCACAGAGGGTAGTTGAGGCCAGTTCATTGGCTATATTTAAGAGGGAGTTAGATGTGGCCCTTGTGGCTAAGGGGATCAGAGGGTATGGAGAGAAGGCAGGTACGGGATACTGAGTTGGATGATCAGCCATGATCATATTGAATGGCGGTGCAGGCTCGAAGGGCCGAATGGCCTACTCCTGCACCTAATTTCTATGTTTCTAAATGACGGTAGATAAACCAGAGTAAACTGGATCAGGATGTCTTGGCTCAAGAGTAAATAACAACAAGACACAAATGGGAGGTCAGAGATCGACCCTGATCTTTGCGGTCCAGTACGATGGACAAGGAGGTTGTCCAATCATCTCCATTCCCAGTGGGCCAAGGGAACCCAGTACATTATGTGACAAGAGCACAAATAGGCCAGTCGGCCCATTGAGTCTACTCCGCCATTGTATCGTGGCTGATATCTCTCTCCCTCCTAACCCCATTCTCCTGCCTTCTCCCCGTAACCCCTGACACCCACACTAATCAAGAATCTATCCCTATCTCTGCCGTAAAAATATCCACTGACTTGCAAATACAGTCACTGACTTGGAAGAGAAGGCAGGAACGGGGTACTGATTGGGGATGATCAGCCACGATAACATTGAATAGCGGTGCTGGCTCGAAGGGCCGAATGGCTTACTCCTGGGGAGGGAGGGAGAGGGGGGGGAGGGGGAAGGGGGAGAGGGAGAGGGAGACACAGACAGAGAGAGAGACAGACAGGGAGAGACAGAGAGAGAGAGAGAGAGAGAGAGAGAGAGAGAGAGAGACACACACACACACACACACACACAGGGACAGACAGACAGAAAGGGAGGCAGAGGGAAATAACACCATGTTATCTCACTGCTTCAAACATTGTGAGATCAGAAACTTGGCAGGCAAGATGTTGCAATTGTCCAATGAAACATTGCCCTTCATCCCTCATTAGGTTCCTAGGAGATTAATGGCTGAATAATGTTGTGAATGCAGTGCTTGTTACACAGGCAAATGCAGTCACTGATCTGCCGGAAAGGTCTTCCTCATTCCTCCTGGTTATTACATTTCTCAAAGCGGTCCTTCTGCGGGCAGTTGTGCGGGCACCTAGTGACACCACACCTGCAGTATTGTGTGCAGTTTTGCGAGGAAGAACTAAGGGAAGGATTTGAACTTTTTTCCGCCTTGCATCACTGTGAGGAATGTGTCGGAGTCACTGTGGTGGATGTTGTTGTTCAAATGTGTTTTTGAGCGACCTGTTGCTTTTAATTGTACAACTGACCCGGCCAATGAAATTGTGTTCGTTGCAAAACATACATGGTGAATAAAGTGTGATTATGCTTCTCATTTTGGTCCCCTAAATTGAGGAAGGACATTCTTGCTATTGAGGAAATCCACAAGGTTAATTCCCGGGATGGCAGGACTGTCATATGCTGAGAGAATGGAGCGGATGGGCTTGTATACTCTGGAGTTTCGAAGGATGAGAGGGAATCTTATTGAAACATATAAAGATTATTAAGGGTTTGGACACGCTAGAGGCAGGAAACATGTTCTTGATGTTGGGGGAGTCCAGAACCAGGGGACCACCATTCAAGAATATGGGGTAAGCCATTTAGAACAGAGATGAGGAAACACTTTTTCACACAGATGGCGGGGGTGGCCGGTTCTCTGGATACTTTCAAGATTGAGTTGGATAGAGCTCCTAAAGATAGCGGAGTCAGGGGATATGGGGAGAAGGCAGGAACGGGGTAGTGATTGGGGATGATCAGCCATGATCACATTGAATGGCGGTGCTGACTCAAAGGGCCGAATGGCCTCCTCCTGTACCTATTGTCTATTGTCAGTGTGTCATTGTGTGTTTACGGGCCTACTAAACTGCTGCAAGAAAGAATATGAATGGTACACAAGGCGATTAAACACTCTGGTGGCGTTTCAGTAGAGCTACTGGCCCACAGTGCCAGAGACCCAGGTTCGAACCTGACTACGGGAGCTTGTCTGCACTGAGTTTCTACATTCTCCCCGTGACCTGCGTGGGCTTTTCACCCAGATATTCGGTTTCCTCCCACGCTCCAAAGACGTACAGGAACTTTGCAGGTACGTGGCTTGGTGTAAATGCAAAATTGTTCCCTAGTGCTTACATGAGAGAATTAAATAGAACTCTTAAAGATAGCGGAGTCAGGGGATATGGGGAGAAGGCAGGAACGGGGTACTGATTGGGGATGATCAGCCATGATCACATTGAATGGCAGTGCTGGCTCGAAGGGCCGAATGGCCTACTCCTGCACCTATTGTATTTTGTGTGTGTAGGGCAATGTTAGTGTGTGGGGATCGCTGGTTGGTGCGGACTCGAAGGGCCGAAGGGCCTGTTTCCGTGTTGTATTTCTAAACTAAACTAAACTCTGGTGTTTTTGACACGTGCAATGAAACTCTTCAGTAGGCAAAAGACAACAGGTACAGGAGTAGGCCATTCGGCCCTTCGAGCCCACACTGCCATTCAATGTGATCATGGCTGATCATCCCCAATCAGTACCCCGTTCCTGCCTTCTCCCCATATCCCCTGACTCTGCTATCTTTAAGAGCCCTATCTAGATCTCTCTTGAAAGTATCCAGAGAACCGACGTCCACCGCCCTCTGAGGCAGAGAATTCCACAGACTCACCACTCTCTGGGTGTTTCCGCATCTCTGTTGTAAATGGCTTACCCCTTATTCTTAAACTGTGGCCCCTGGTTCTGGACTCCCCCAACATCGGGAACATGTTTCCTGCCTCTAGCGTGTCCAAACCCTTAATAATCTTATACGTTTCAACTAGATCTCCTCTTATCCTTCTAAACTCCTGAGTGCACAAGCCCAGCCGCTCCATTCTCTCAGCATATGACAGTCCCGCCATCCCAGGAATTAACCTTGTAAACCTACGCTGCACTCCCTCAATAGCAATATTGTCCTTCCTCAAATTAGGGGACCAAAACTGCACACAATACTCCAGGTGTGGTCTCACTAGGGCCCTATCCAACTGGAATGACCTCTTTGCTCCTATACTCAACTCCTCTAGTTATAAAGGCCAACATGCCATTCGCTTTCTTCAGTGCCTGCTGTACCTGCATGCTTACTCTCATAGACTGATGAACAAGGACCCCCAGATCCCATTGTACTGCCCCTTTTCCCAACTTGACGCCATTTAGATAGTAAATTTTTTTGTTTTTGCTACCAAAGTGGATAACCTCACATTTATCCACATTAAATTGCATCTGCCATGCATCTGCCCACTCACCCAACCTGTCCAAGTCACCCTGCATTCTCACAGATCCCCAGCACCTTCAAGAAGTCAGCCTTGATGGTGAAGGGGACGGAAGATCTGTCGGGCCAGTTGCCAAAGAGCATGGCCTCGCTCTTCCTGCGGTTCACCCTGGCTCCCGTGGCAGACTCAAACTGGTCGCAGATCCTAATCAGTCTGCGGACCGACCCTGGATCCGAGCAGAAGACAGCGACATCGTCCATGTACAGGGAGGTCTTTACTTGAATGCCCCCACTGCCTGGCAGTGTCACTCCTCTTATGCTCGCATCCTTCCTGATGGATTCGGCAAAGGGTTCAATACAGCAGACAAACAAGACAGGAGAGAGAGGGCAACCCTGCCTGACTCCAGACCTGACGGGGAAGCTGTGTGATCGTGCCTTGGCTCTACACTCCGCCTGATGCAGACACACATGAAGGTGGCCATCAGGGTGAGGGCGACGTTGGGCACTCTTTTGCCCCCATTGTCAGCCAACATCTGCACTGTGGCCCTTCGCACCCGGTCCATCTTTTCTCTGCAACAGCCAGCTCTGCTGGGGCGGATAAGACTAAAAATGCTGAACTCAGTGGGTCAGGCAGCATCTCTGGAGGAAAGGAATAGGTGAGCATTCGGGTCTCGGCCCTTAGACAACCTAGTCTGAAGGGTCTCGACCCGAGACATCATCCATTCCTTCCTCTCGAGCCAAAATGTGAAGGAAGGAACTGCAGATGCTGGTTTAAATCAAACATAGACACTAAAATGCTGGAGTGACTCAGCGGGCATCTCTGGAGAGGAGGAATGGGTGACGTTTCGGGTCGAGACCCTACTTCAGTCTGATGAAAATGAAGAAAATGAGACTCTTCTTCAGTCTGAAGAAGGGTCTTGACCCGAAGCTTCACGTTCCTTCTCTCCAGAGAGGCTGTCTGTGTCTCACCGAGTTACTCCAGCTTCTTGTGTCCATCTGCGGTTTCAACCAGCATCTGCAGTTCCAGACAGACAGACCTATCCACGTTCTCCACAGATGCTGCCTGGCCCCCTGAGCTACTCCAGCACTCGGTGTGTCTCCCCCACCCCACCCCACATCCCGTAAAACAGCATCTGCACTTCCTTGTATGGGGATGAGGAAGGACATCCTTGTGATTGAGGCAGTGCAGCGTAGGTTCACCAGATTGATCCCTGGGATGGCGGGACTGTCATACGAGGAAAGATTGAAAAGACTAGGCTTGTATTCACTGGACTTTAGAAGGATGAGGAGGGATCTTATAGAAACATATAAAATTATAAAAGGACTGGACGAGCTAGATGCAGGAAAAATGTTCCCAATGTTGGGTGAGTCCAGAACTAGGGGCACAGTCTTAGAATAAAGGGGAGGTCATTTAAGACTGAGATGAGAAAAAACTTTTTCACCGAGAGTTGTGAATTTGTGGAATTCCTGCCACAGAGGGCAGTGGAAGCCAAGTCACTGGATGGATTTTTGAGGGAGTTAGATAGAGCTCTAGGGGCTGGTGGAATCAAGAGATATATTTAAGAGGGAGTTAGATGTGGCTAAAGGGATCAGGGGGAATGGAGAGAAGGCAGGTACAGGATACTGAGTTGGATGATCATATTGATCGAAGGGCCGAATGGCCTACTCCGGCACCCATTTTCTATGTTTCTATGATATGGGGAGCAGGCAGGCACAGGTTATTGATAGGGGGCGATCAGCCATGATCACAATGAATGGCGGTGCTGGCTCAAAGGGCCGAATGGCCTCCTCCTGCACCTATTTTCTATGTTTGCACATGGGACTAGCTCAGATGGGGCATCCATCATCCGCGGACGACCTTTCCACGCACTATTAAAGCATGGAATAATCTCCACCAAGCCACGGTTGCCCAGCCAGATGCAACTACATTTAAAGTGGCACTTTCTTCCCAACAACCCTCTCTGGCTAAACCCCTCCCTTCACCACCTCCAGTTTAAATTCCAGTTGGAATATTGTGGAGGACCAAGTAACCAAGAACCCAGGGCCCGAGTTGCTCCAGCAGATTAGCCAAATAAGACGGCGTCTGTGGGTCGCCTGCCTCACCTCGTTGATGAAATTGTGGAGGATGTGCATGTCGCCGGGGCTGTGGAACAAGCCGTGCACCACGATCACCGGCTTGTAGCACTGTGCAGTCCGCAGCAAGGCGGCCGCCGCCAGCAGTAGGCAAGTGGACATTTCTGCCTTCTTGGAGTTTGCAACGTGTGGGCTGGTCATTGTGCAACTGCTGCAGTTGCTGCTGCAGTCTGGCGGTGCTTGGCCACCGGTGGCGAGGTGATGAACCCCCTCCCCGGGTTCCGCGGGGTCTGCTTCAGGCGGTCGGCGGCCGCGAACTCGCGTCCCACCGGGGGCTGAAACTGACCAGCGCAGCCGCTTGGAATGTCACATCCTGCTTCCCTAACGACCGCCGCCGCCGCGTCCCTGGCAACGGCCCACACCACTTCCTGGTGTGTTTGAAAGGGAGAACTTCTCGCCCAGTAACAGGCGAGGGGCGGAGTGAGATTGCATGCGTGTGCATCAGTGCACTTTAAACCCCTAACTTGTCCCGCACGCTGCAGACGTCTCTCTCCCTCTCACCATTGTAAACACACGCACACAGGAAGCAGACAAAATCTACAGTGAACTCTAAACTCCTGGCTTTCCCTCATATCCGACTCCAGCACCCCCTAGCAGCTGAGAGGGAGGGAAGAAAGCTACTTGCCCTGTCTTTTAAAATATATATGTATGTATATATCTGTTTAAGTGGCTCTCTGCATTGGAATGAAATAAATTCGTCCCTAGTCAAGCATCATGTTCACTGCGTCCATGCGCCTTCTGGTGAGTTTCGTGGGTTACATTTGTTGCAAGGGGTTGAATTTGCCTGACAATTCAAGGAGAGGAAGGCACTGGGGGAAGTGCAACATGTTGCTCATTGTAGCCAGCCTCCTTAACACTGGGCGGGGAGTTTGTGTTCTTGCAAAAGGCAAAACAAACAGGGAGACAGACAGACATTGCATCGGGGGAAACCCAGCGGGGAAACAGGCCGCAATTCTCTGGAGAGAAGGAATGGGTCGAGACAACTTCTCCAGACTGTGTATCGATGCCACAAGTTAAAACAGCAGACGAGAAAGGCCGTGCAATTCAAATGTTCCTTAATTTGACTGTTGGCGTGGGTGGGTCAAAGTGTGTGCATTTTCTAGCTCAAACCTTTCCTTTCTCAAAGGCAAGAAGCAGAATAAATGCAGTTGAGATCTCTGGTGTTGTTCCAGCCTTGTGTACTAAACTGTTTTATTGGCAGTAATGTTTCGTGGTTAAATGGACATTGCACACGTGTTGAAGTCTTTTAGGACCGAGATGAGAAAATCATTTTTCACACACGGAGAGTGGTGAGTCTGTGGAATTCTCTGCCACAGAAGGTAGTTGAGGCCAGTTTATTGGCTATATTTAAGAGGGAGTTAGATGTGGCCCTTGTGGTGAAAGGGATCAGGGGGTATGGAGAGAAGGCAGGTACGGGATACTGAGTTGGATGATCAGCCATGATCGTATTGAATGGTGGTGCAGGCTGGAAGGGCCGAATGGCCTACTCCTGCACCTAATTTCTATGTTTCTATGACTTTCTGCTGCTCTCCTCATTGCAGACAGCTGGAATATGGCGATCCCCGCTCCAGGTCAAGACTCCAGGCTTTTGCCGCCCTCCGCCAAGGACTGGCTTTCCCCTCCCAGTGCCCGTTGCCGCAGTTGCCCGTGCCCCCGCTGACACATACGCTGGAGCGCCACCTCCTGGCGCTGCAACCCCTGGTCACCCCGGAGGAGCTGGAGCAGACGAGGCAGATGGTCAGAGACTTCAGTAAGCCGCGCGGCATCGGGCCAAAGCTGCAGGACAGGCTGGAGAAGCGGTCGAAGAGAACTGAGAACTGGGTGAGTACTTCTCACCACCTCTCGTGCGACCTCCTCAATACACAACCTCAACCCGAAACGGCAGCAGAGGGAGGCCGACTCAATTCAGAGATAAAGACCTGAACACCTCAACATTGAATAGTCATGAGACACTGACCGTAAGTGTGCAGGTACAGCAGGCAGTGAAGAAAGCCAATGGCATGTTGGCCTTCATAACAAGAGGAGTTGAGTACAGGGGCAAAGAGGTCCTTCTGCAGTTGTACAGGGCCCTGGTGAGACCACACCTGGACTATTGGGTACAGTTTTGGTCCCCTAATTTGAGGAAGGACGTTCTTGCCATTGAGGGAGCGCAGCGTAGGTTCACAAGGTTAATTCCCGGGATGGTGGAACTGTCATATGCTGATAGGTTGGAGCGACTGGGCTTGTACACTCTGGAATTTAGGAGGATGAGAGGGGATCTTATTGAAACATATAAGATTATTAACTGTATGGACACGCTAGACGCAGGAAGCATGTTCCCAATGTTGCGGGAGTCCAGAACCAGGGCCCACACAGTTTAAGAATAAGGGGTAAGCCATTTAGAATGGAGACGAGGAAACACTTTTTCCCACAGAGAGTTGTGAGTCTGTGGAATTCTCTGCCTCAAGAGGGCGGTGGAGGCTGGTTCTCTAGATGCTTTCAAGAGAGAGTTAGTTAGGGATAGCGGAGGTAAGGAATAAGCGGAAAAGGCAGGAACGGGGTACAGATTGTGAATGATCAGCCATGATCACATTGAATGGCGGTGCTGGCTCGAAGGGTCGAATGGCCTACACCTGCACCTATTGTCTATTGGAGGTAGACAAAAGTGCTGGAGAAGCTCAGCGGGTGAGGCAGCATCTATGGAGCGAAGGAAATAGGCAACGTTTTGGCCCAAAGCGCCGCCTATTTCCTTCGCTCCATACAGCATTGACCTCTCCAATTTCAGGTTCCCTGCTTTCTCCCTCCTTCCCCTTCCCAGCTCTCCCACTGCCCTCTGTCTCCGCCTCTTCCTTTCTTTTTTCCGCCCCCCCCCCCCCCACCCCCTCATCAGTCTGAAGAAGGGTCTCGACCCGAAACGTCACCTATTCCTTCGCTCCATAGATGCTGCCTCACCCGCTGAGTTTCTCCAGCACTTTTGTCTACCTTCGATTTTACCAGCATCGGCAGTTCCTCCTTGAACCTATTGTCTATTGTCCTGTCTCTCCAATCCTATGGTTGCTTCTCTTTCAGCTCACCGAATGGTGGATCCAGAGTGCCTACCTGCCGTGCCGGCTTCCCCTGGCTGTGCACTCGAACCCTGCCGTGGTTCTGCCCAAACAGGATTACAATGACTGGAAAGGGCAGCTCAGGTAGGACTGTCCACACCAGGTTTGTGTTCAGCATTCAAATCTATTGCTTATTGTAGCAATGTTACAACATTTTGAGATTTTAAAAATCAAGTCTGCAATTTATCCCATCAGATAAAGCATAAAAAGAAGTTTAATTTGACACCTAATTCACTTTCATATCTTCAGTATTAAAACAGTTATGGCCATTTTCATACTCGGAAATTAGCAACTTGCTTCCTATTGCTTTTCTATTGACTTAACACAAAAGTTGTGATCGAGGACAGTCAAAAGCCCATAACTTCCTTAAAAATTAAGTGAACTTAAAGAAATTTTCAGTTATTATAGATTGATGTATTCCGAAATAAATATGAAACAATCTTACTTGGATGACCTGAAATTAAAGCATATAATTAGTTAGTTACCCAATTGTAGCCAATTACAAAATTCAATTACTAGATCTAATCATCTATCCATTTCTTAGGAAAAAATGTTAAAACAATTTAAAGCCTAAGTGTCCAATTAACAGTCACACAATAATTCACAATAAAACATGATTTTTAACTCTAATTGTCATTAATTTATAGGCCAAATTGAAGGAATTCAGCGTTTAATGCCTGTAAATTAATGGGCATTTTAAACAGCTTGCGAGTGGGATTTTCTGGAACGCGATGTATTGGAATGTTGCGGTTGCGGTGAATTTAAACCCAATATCGGCAGGAAATCTTCTGCCGGTTCGTATGGGGAATAAATCACCATTTCGCAACATGAAATAATGATTAAAGTCCCCTAAAAAAGCAAGTTTATATGTAAAAATAAACAGCTTTCACTTACCTGTCCCCTACGTAAAATCCATCCCCATTGTCGGCGCTCACGGCATTGGGAGCTAATTTTTATTTTACTGCAGTGATCAAGTAGTCGGGCTATTTATATTTTAAAAAAGACTTACCGGCAGTCAGAACGCATCTCCAGAAATAGATCGCACTCTGACGACAGAAAGCTCCGGATTGCAAGGGAAAACCGCATTTTAACCCCGCCCCCCCCTTAAAGGCACCAAAGTCGCGCACACGGCCAGCGGCAGAACTGCAGCAGCGCTAAAGGTAAGTTTTGTAACATACCTATATTATTGTCAATGAGGCGCAGATGCGGTAGAAATCTTGCTTCTCAAGGTCAAGTTACATTTCTTGTCATATGCACCCATTGGTTCAGTAAGATTTGAGTTGCCAGACAAATAAACAGAACTTGATGCATGATAGAGTTTAACATGAACATCCCCACAAAGCAGAATCAATGTTCCCCACTGTGAGGGAAGGCAATAAAGTTCAGTCCTCTTCCTCTTTCCCTTTGTTCGCCCGTGGTCGGGGCCTTTGCGTCCTCTGCAGTGGCTGCTACAACTACGGGTGCTGTCTGTACGGAGTTGGTATGCTCTCCCCGTGACCACGTGGGTTTTCTCCGAGATCTTCGGTTTCCTGCCATACCCCAGGACAAGACGTGCGTGTTAATTGGCTTGGTATAAGTGTAAATTGTCCCTGGGGTGTGTAGGCTAGTGTTAATGTGCGGGGATCGCTGGTCGGTGTGGCTCGTTGGGCTGAAGGGCCTGTTTCCTTTTGAGGTCAGATTTAGCTCTTGGGCAAGGGAGATGCCTGGAAGGTCATGTTTGACAAACTTTCATGAATTTTTTGAAGAGGTTACTAGGGAAATTGATGAGGGTAAAGCAGTGGATGTTGTCTAAATGGATTTCAGTAAGGCCTTTGACAAGGTTCCCCATGGAAGGTTGGCTAAGAAGGTTCAATCTTTGGGTGTTAATGGCGGAGTAGCAAGATGGATTCAACAGTGGCTGAATGGGAGATGCCAGAGAGTAATGGTGGATGGCTGTTTGTCAGGTTGGAAGCCGGTGACCAGTGGGGTGCCTCAGGGATCTGTGTTGGGTCCACTGTTGTTTGCCATGTACATCAATGATCTGGATGATGGGGTGGAAAATTGGATAAGTAAGTATGCAGATGATACTAAGATAGGTGGTGTTCTGGTTAATGAAGTAGATTTTCAAAGTCTACAGAGAGATTTGGGCCATTTGGAAAAGTGGGCTGAAAGATGGCAAATGGAGTTTAATGCTGATAAGTGTGAAGTGCTACATCTTGGCAGGACAAATCAAAATAGGACGTACATGGTAAATGGTAGGGAATTGAGGAATGCTGTGGAACAGAGGGATCTAGGAATAACTGTGCATAGTTCACTGAAGGTGGAATCGCATGTAGATAGGGAGGTAAAGAAAGCTTTTGGTGTGCTGGCCTTTATAAATCAGAGCATTGAATATAGGGAAATAATTGAGTAGGGAAATAATGTTAAAATTGTTAATGTTAATGTTAAAAATGCAGGATCGATTTTAACATTTAAAAGTAAAATGGATATGTATATGGACGGGAAGGGAATGGAGGTCTGAGTGCAGGTAGATGGGACTATGGCAAAATAAATGTTTGGCAAGGACTCTGCTCCGGGTCGCTCCAACCCCGCGACACGGGGTGGAGAAGCTGTTTTGCGGGAGCTCCGGAAAGCGGTCTCCCACACCAACTCGCGAGCTCCCGATATCCCGACAGTCCACCGGCAGTAAGCTGGAGCTGGAGCTCCGGAGTCGGGCCGCAGCGGCGAGCCACCACCGCTCCCCACGCTCCGAGGCCGGTCAGCCCCACGATGGTGAGTCCGCAGCTCCGCAGGCTCCGTGACTGGAGCCCCCAGATCGTCCCGGTCGGAGGCCGCTGGCTCCACGGTGCTAGGCCCCAACGACAACGGAGACCCGACAGGGAAAAAGTCGGGTCTCCCTCCCGTGCAGGGAAGAGATTTTAAACGTCCCCCCCCCCCCCCCCCACCTCCCACATATACACAGTTAGAAACAATACAAAAAACACACGAACAACTGCATTTAACTAGACAACAAATAAAAAAGACAGACAGGCTGTAGGGGCCGCTGCAACGTGAGTCGCGCCCGCCCAAACTAAAATTCTAAAACTAAAAGTAAATCTAAGCACTGGAAGCTCTACCAGCAGAGGGGTAGATGGGCTTTGCACAATTTAACCCCACTTTCTCACTCTCATGATTGAAAACGAATGGATAACTTACTAACTGTTTAAGAAGGAACTGCAGATGCTGGAAAAATCGAAGGTAGACAAAATTGCTGGAGAAACTCAGCGGGTGAGGCAGCATCTGTGGAGTGAAGGAATGGGCAACGTTTCGGGGCAAGACCCTTCTTCAGACTGAGGTGGAGTGGGGGGGGGGGGATGTTGGGGCGGGACAAAGAAGGTGGTTGCAGGTAGTGGAAGACAAGACCTTTTTCCACCCAGTTTTATTCCACCAGGGAGGTCTTACCTTCCACTACCTGCAACCTCTGGCAACCACCTTCAACTAGCATCGCAACCGGCTTCCACTACAAAATTACCCGTTTTTAAAACGGCAGGCAACCTATTTTTAATCTCGGGCGGTTTTGAATTTTTTCAAATAATCGCCGGAACATAGAAGAAGCGGAAACCACTTTCAACCACTAGGGAGACTGACAAAAACCTTCGGGAACCGCACGGAAACCTTGGGTGAGGCGCAAAGTCTCCAGAGGTTTCCGTTCAGGTTTCCTAAGTGGGACAGGGGCATTAGTGCAGGGGCATTTAATGCTGATAAATGTGAGGTGCTACACCTTGGCAGGACAAATCAAAATAGGACGTACATGGTAAATGGTAGGGAATTGAAGAATACAGTTGAACAGAGGGATCTGGGAATAACGTGCATAGTTCCTTGAAGGTGGAATCTCATATAGATAGGGTGGTAAAGAAAGCCTTTGGTATGCTAGCCTTTATAAATCAGAGCATTGAGTATAGAAGCTGGGATGTAATGTTAAAATTGTACAAGGCATTGGTGAGACCAAATCTGGAGTATGGTGTACAATTTTGGTCGCCCAATTATAGGAAGGATGTTAACAAAATAGAGAGGGTAGAGAGGAGATTTACTAGAATGTTGCCTGGGTTTCAACAGCTAAGTTACAGAGATAGGTTGAATAAGTTAGGTCTTTATTCTCTGGAGCGCAGAAGGTTAAGGGGGGACTTGATAGAGGTCTTTAAAATGATGAGAGGGATAGACAGAGTTGATGTGGACAAGCTTTTCCCTTTGAGAATAGGGAAGATTCAAACAAGAGGACATGACTTTAGAATTAAGGGACAGAAGTTTAGGGGTAACATGAGGGGGAACTTCTTTACTCAGAGAGTGGTAGCGGTGTGGAATGAGCTTCCAGTGGAAGTGGTGCCGGCAGGTTCGTTGGTATCATTTAAAAATAAATTGGATAGGCATATGGATGAGAAGGGTATGGAGGGTTATGGTATGAGTGCAGGCAGGTGGGACTAAGGGAAAAGAGTTGTTCGGCACGGAGTTGAAGGGCCGAGATGGCCTGTTTCCGTGCTGTAATTGTTATATCGTTATATGGTTATTAGTCAGCAACTCTAATGCTGCCCCACCCTTTTGCCCAATGGACTCTCATCCCTTGCTTCTTGATTTAGTTTTCCTTACTGCATAATTAAATTAGTTTGGTTACAAAGGACAAAGGACATTTATTATCACATACACCAATTGGTGTAGTGAAATTTGACTTGCCAATGCAGAACATGAATAAAGATAATACACAACACTAGAATATTTAACGAAAAACATAAAAAACATCCCCCCACAATGGTTCCCACTGTGGGGGAAGGCACAAAGTCCAGTCCCATCCCCAGTTCACCCATAGTCGGGCCTATTGCGGCCTCTGCAGTCGTCGCTACGGCAACCCGATGCTTCAGGCCCACACGCCGGATGATGGAGTTCTGGCGTCGGGTGAACACTCTCAGCAGCCCGGAGTGTCTGAAGCGGCCGCTTCTCCCCGGAGTTCGTAGCTCCCGTAGTCCACGGGCCGCACTGGTTGGAGCTCCGACTCTGGCGATCTCGGCGTGAGATCCCAGGCTCCGCGGTTTTTAAAGCTCAGCGCAGCCCGCCCGCCCGCGGCTGGAAGCTCCACAGACCGCAGCTCCGCGATGTCGCTGTCGGCGGTCCCAGCACTCCAGAGCTCCACCGCACGGCGACCCGGGCAAGGCATCGCCCGCTCCACGATGGCGCCCCAGCGCTGTGTGCCGCCGCCGAAGCTGAAGTCCCGGCCGGTCCCGGCAGGAAACGCCGCTCCAGACTGCCGGTAGGCCGCGAGGAAGGGGCGAAGATGCGGCTTGGAGAAAAGCCGCATCTCCGACCAGGTAGGGACTGAGAAAAATAGTTTCCCCCCTTCCCCCCCCCCCCCCCACCACCCTCTACATAAAACGACGAAAATACCTCCAAAAACAAACACTTTAACTAACTAAAAATTTTAAAAAAGAATGAAAAGACTAACAGCTGCTGGCCATACTCGACGCCGCCCCCTACGATTGTAAATGTAAAATCGTCCCCAGTGTTGTGTCGGGTAGTGGTAATGTGTGGAGCTGAAGGGCCTGTTTCTGCTCTGCATCTCTGAACTAAACTAAAGCTGCTGTATAATTGACATTGAACTTTAAAACAAAACGCTTTGAA
The DNA here is from genome assembly GCA_963514005.1 of Raja brachyura. Next base: position 41,368,179 of record OY740805.1, on the reverse strand, counting down.
AGCGATTTGTTACTATTTATGCATAAATATTAGTCAGTTTAGTTTATTGTCACGTGTACCGAGGTACAGTGAAAATCTTTTGTTGCCTGCTAACCAGTCAGCAGAAAGACAACACATGATTAATGTTAAGAAGGTTCAACCTTTGGGTGTTAATGGCGGAGTAGCAAGATGGATTCAACAGTGGCTGAATGAGAGATGCCAGAGAGTAATGGTGGATGGCTGTTTGTCAGGTTGGAAGTCGTTGACCAGTGGGGTGCCTCAGGGATCTGTGTTGGGTCCACTGTTGTTTGTCATGTACATCAATGATCTGGATGATGGGGTGGAAAATTGGATAAGTAAGTATGCAGATGATACTAAGACAGGTGGTGCTGTGGATAATGAAGTAGATTTTCAAAGTCTACAGAGAGATTTGGGCCATTTGAAAGAGTGGGCTGAAAGATGCCAGATGGAGTTTAATGCTGATAAGTATGAGGTGCTGCATCTTGCAGGGCAAATCAAAATAGGACGTACATGGTAAATGGTAGGGAATTGAGGAATGCTGTGGAACAGAGGGATCTAGGAATAACTGTGCATAGTTCCCTGAAGGTGGAATCGCATGTAGATGGGGTGGTAAAGAAGGCCTTTGGTGTGCTGGCCTTTATAAATCAGAGCATTAAATATAGGAGTAGGGAAGTAATGTTAAAATTGTACAAGGCATTGGTGAGACCAATTCTGGAGTATGGTGTACAATTTTAGTCGCCTAATTATAGGAAGGATGTCAACAAAATAGAGAGAGTACAGAGGAGATTTACTAGAATGTTGCCTGGGTTCCAGCAACTAAGTTACAGAGAAAGGTTGAACAAGTTAGGTCTTTATTCTTTGGAGCGCAGAAGGTTAAGGGGGGACTTGATTGAGGTCTTTAAAATGATGAAAGGGATAGACAGAGTTGATGTGGATAAGCTTTTCCCATTGAGGGTAGGGAAGATTCAAACAAGAGGGCATGACATGAGAATTAAGGGACAGAAGTTTAGGGGTAACATGAGGGGGAACTTCCTTACTCAGAGAGTGGTGACTGTGTGGAATGAGCTTCCAGCAGAAGTGGTGGAGGCAGGATCGATTTTAACATTTAAAAGTAAAGTGGATAGATATATGGATGGGAAGGGAATGGAGGGGTATGGTCTGAGTGCAGGTAGATGGGACTAGGGGAAAATAAATGGTCAGCACGGCCTGGAAGGGCCGAGAGTGCCTGTTTCCGTGCTCTATTTGTTATATGGTTATATGTTATATGATTACATTTGTGCCGTCCACAGTGTGCAGATACATGATAAAAGGGAATAACGTTTAGTGCAAGATATAGTCCAGTACCGTTTTGTCAAAGATAGTCCAAAGGTCTCCAATGTGGTAGATAGTAGCTCAGGACTGCTCTCTGGTTATAGAAAGGATGGTTCGGTTGCTGGGAAGAAAGTGAACAAAATTGACTTAAGAAAGAACTGCAGATGCTGGAAAATCCAAAGGTAGACAAAAATGCTGGAGAAACTCAGCGCATGAGGCAGCATCTATGGAGCGAAGGAATAGGTGACGTTTTGGGTTGAGACCCTTCTTCAGACTGATGAAGGGGTGAGGAGGGGGGCGGGAAGAAGAAAGGAAGAGGCAGAGGCAGTGGGCTGAGGGAGAGCTGGGAAGAGAAGGAGGGAGAAAGCAGAGACTACCTGAAATTGGAGAAGTCAATATTCATACCGCTGGGGTGTAAACTACCAAAGTGAAATATGAGGTGCTGCTCCTCCAAATTGCAGTGGGACTCACTCTGACAATGGACGTGGCCCAGGACAGAAAGGTTGGATACGGAATGGGAGGGGGAGTTGAAGAGCTGAGCCACTGGGAGATCAGGTTGGTTAGTGCGAACTGAACTGAGGTGTTGGGCGAAGCGATCGCCAAGCCTGCGCTTGGTCTCACTGATATAGAGCAGCTGACACCTCGAGCAGCGGATGCAATAGATGAGGTTGGAGGATGTTCTGGTGAACCTCTGCCTCACTGAAACTGTAGTTAACTATTGACATGACTGTGCATGGATTGGAATAAGACACTGACCCAGTATCCCCAAATAATCTTGATGCTTAGGAACGATTTGATTCTCATGGTCATTTTCTTGTCCCTTCAGGTTTGCAGCCAAGCTAATCGCTGGAGTGCTGGACCTCAGGTGTAAACTCGACAGGTAAGTGTTTCCAGTTGACATCTTGGATCTGTCCCTGAAATCACACCTGGTTTGTCATTGCCAAGTTTGGAAAACTTCCTACTAAACTTGGTGAGCACCATAACCAGCACGGTGGCGCAGCGGCAGAGCTACTGCCGTTCAGCGCCAGAGACCAGGGTTCGATCCTGATGACCGGTGCTTGTCTGTACAGAGTTAGTACTTTCCCCTGTAACCTTCTGCAGTTTACTGGTCCCTCGTGAGACCACACCTGGAGATTTTGGTGCAGTTTTGGTCTCCAAATTTGAGGAAGGACATTCTTGCTATTGAGGGAGTGCAGCGTAAGTTCACGAGGTTAATTCCCGGGATGGCGGGACTGTCATATGTTGAAAGAATGGAGCGGCTGGGCTTGTATACTCTGGAATTTAGAAGAAAGAGAGGGGATCTTAGTGAAACATATAAGATTATTAAGGGATTGGACACGCTTGGGGCAGGAAACGTGTTCCCGATGTTGGGGGAGTCCAGAATCCGGGGCCACCGTTTAAGAATAAAGGTTGGTCATTTAGAACGGAGATGAGGAAAAACAGGAGGTACAGTGCGCTCTGCGCAGGATCAATCCACGCAAGGCTGCGGGCCCGGATGGTGTCCAGGGTAGGGTACTAAAGGACTGTGCTGTACAGCTGGCGGAGGTATTTACGGGGATCTTCAATCTGTCTCTATCTCTGGCAATGGGCCCCAAATGCCTGAAGACAGCTACCATAGTGCCGAAAAAGTCTAAAGTCACCAACCTGAATGACTACCGCCCGGTTGCCCTAACTCCAATAACAATGAAGTGCTTTGAAAGGCTGGCCCTCTCCCACATCTTCCTGCATCCCTGCCTCACTGGACTCACATCAATTTGCATACAGGGCAAATAGATCCACAGAGGATGCCATCTCTGTGGCTCTTCACACTGTCCTGACCCACCTGGAAAGACAGGGCACCTACGTGAAGATGCTCTTCATTGACTATAGCTCTGCCTTCATACGGTCATCCCCAACAAGCTCACCACCAAACTCCACCAGCTAGGCCTCAGCTCACTGATATGCAATTGGATCCTGAATTTTCTGACGGAGCGACCGCAGGCAGTGAGACTGGGGCCGCACCTGTCCTCCACTATCACCCTGAGCACGGGCACACCACAGGGCTGTGTACTGAGCCCCATGTTCTACTCCCTCTTCACCCACGACTGTGTCCCTGCATTTGACATCAACACCATTGTCAAGTTTGCTGATGACACAACGGTGATCGGGCTGATCACCAACGGTGATGAAACAATCTGTGTTGATGTTACTGGTCAAATGTTCGTTTTTACAAACCTTGTTCTCGGGGGTTGCAAACCGAAATCTCGAAGTTGCAAACCAAATCTCGTTGCACTTATGTGTAATGACAATGAAAGATATTATTATTATTATTATTATTATTTTTCACACAGAGAGTTGTGGATCTGTGGAATTCTCTGCCTCAGAAGGCAGTGGAGGCCAGTTTTCTGGATGCTTCCAAGAGAGAGTTAGATAGAGTACAGCTCTTAAAGATAGCGGAGTCAAGGGATATGGGAGAAGGCTGGAACGGGGTACTGATTGTGGATGATCACCCATGATTACAGTGAATGGTGGTGCTGGCTCGAAGGACCGAAAGGCCTACTCCTGCACCTATTGTCTACTGACCTGCGTGGGTTTGCTCCCAGATCTTCGGTTTCCTCCCACACTCCAAAGACGTACAGGTTTGTGGGTTAATTGGCTTGGTATGAATGTGAAATTGTCAATGGTGTGTGCAGGGTAGTGTTAGTGTGTGGGGATCGCTGGTCGGCATGAACTTGGTGAGGCGAAGGGCCTGTTTCCACACCGTCTCTCCAAACTAAACTAAACTAAAAATATCAATAGTTCTCCCATTATCCAAATGAAGCCACAATGTTATCTGATCTCTATATCCCTCATTAGAACATGGAACAATGTAGCAGAGTAACTATGCTAACAATTTCTGGCTCTTTCAGATCGTATACAATTTGTTGGATCCTGACCGGATTTATTTTTAACTTAAGTTTAACTTAGACTTAAGGGCCTGTCCCATTTGGGTGTCATTTGCGCGTCACGCAGGTGAAGTGCGAAGATTTTGTGCGTCCCAAAATCCTGGGGGGACGCGCACGACCGTGCATCACTGCCCACGTCACCGTGCGCACCATGATACGCGTAAATGATGTCGCGTAAATGACGCCCAAGTGGGCCCACCGAGTCCGCTCCGACCAGCGATCGATGGCCCCCGTACACCTGCACTACCCTACACACACCACGGACAACTTCCAATGTACAGAGGGCCATTTAACCTCCACACCCGCACGTCTTCAGAGTGTGGGAGGAAACCGGAGCACCCGGAGAAATCCCACACGGTTCACGGGGAGAACGTGTGAACTCTGCGCAGACAGCACCCGTAGTCGGGATCGAACCCGGGTCACGGGCGCCGTGAGGCAGCAACTCTGCCTCTGCGCCACTGTGCCTGCCCCTAATGTACTCGTTCCACAGAGGCTCGCGGTTATTCCCGGATGTTGACGCAGCCGTTTTGTTTTCCTCTGTAGTCAGTCGCTTCCAATTGAGTACAGTCGCGCGCAACCCCTCTGCATGGATCTGTACGCCAAGATCCTGTCCTCCTGTCGTATCCCTGGGCCCAAACACGACACCCTGATCAATTACGGCTCGACCAGGAATCCACCCACGCACGGTACTGTTTGTCCCCAACTTCCAGGTAAAACCTCAACTTCCATATAAGCTGTGAATTACATCGACTTGGGGGCGTTGGTTCTGTCTTGATCAGGGCCGGACTTTCACCTGCTCAGGCCCTAAGCTGGATGGAATTTCAGGCCCTTCTCTAAAAAAATGTGGGTAAAAAATGATAAAATAAAAATATATTTCAAAAAATGAGGCCCCCGAGGGTGTGTGGCCCTAAGCTATACCTTATTTAGCTTATAGGTAAGTCCAGCACTGGTCTTGATGCACTATTAGTGTGTGTGTATGTGTATGTAAGTATGCATGTATATGTGTGTAAGTATGCATGTGTGTGTAAGTATGCATGTATATGTGTGTAAGTATGCATAGAGGGGGGTACAGAGAAGATTCACCAAACTGATTCCTGGGATGTCAGGACTTTCATATGAGGAAAGACTGGATAGACTCGGCTTGTACTCGCTGGAATTGAGAAGATTGAGGGGGGATCTTGTAGAAACTTACGAAATTCTTAAGGGGTTGGACAAGCTAGATGCTGGAAGATTGTTCCCGATGTTGGGGGAGTCCAGAACAAGGGGTCACAGTCCAAGGATAAGGGGGAATTCCTTTAGGACCGAGATGAGGAAAACATTCTTTATACAAAGAGTGGTGAGTCTCTGAAATTCTCTGCCACAGAAGGTGGTTGAGGCCAGTTCATTGGCTATATTTAAGAGGGCGTTGGATGTGGCACTTGTGGCTAAAGGGATCAGAGGGTATGGAGAGAAGGCAGGTACGGGATACTGTTGGATGATCAGCCATGATCACATTGAATGGCGGTGCAGGCTCGAAGGGCCGAATGGCCTACTCCTGCACCTATTTTTCTATGTTCTATGTTTCTATGCATGTGTGTGTGTAGTATGCCTGTATATGTGAGTATGTGTGTGTAAGTATGCATGTATATGCGTGTGTAAGTATGCATGTATATGTGTGTGTAAATAAGCATGGATGTGTGTAAATACGTGTGTGTGTTTATGTGTGTAATTATGCATGTATATATTTTTGTGTGTAAGTGCATGGATATGTGTGTGCATGTGTATTTATATAATACTATATGGGCACACTGATCTGCTCTGTAGTCAATGCCTACTATGTTCTGTTGTGTTAAAGAAGGAACTGCAGATGCTGGAGAATCGAGGGTTACACAAAAAGCTGGAGAAACTCAGCGGGTGCAGCAGCATCTAAGGAGCGAAGGAGATAGGCGACATTTCGGGTCGAGACCTCTGTTGTGCTGAAGCAAAGCAAGAATGTCATTGTCCTATCAGGGATACATGCCAATAAACTCTCTTGAACTTGATATATATGTGTGTGTGTGTGTGTGTACAAATATGTATGTGTACGTGTGTGTGTACAGGTGTGTGTGTGTGCGTATGTATGCATGTTTATCAAGTTCAAGTTCACATTTATTGTCACATGCAATATACAATAGACAATGGGTACAGGAGTAGGCCATTCGGCCCTTCGAGCCAGCACCGCCATTCAATGTGATCAAGGCTGATCATCCACAATCAGTACCCCGTTTCTGCCTTCTCCCCATATCTCCTGACTCCACTATCTTTAAGAGCCCTATCTCGCCTCTCTTGAAAGTATCCAGAGAACCGGCCTCCACCGCCTTCTGAGGCAGAGAATTCCACAGACTCACAACTCTCTGTGAGAAAAAGTGTTTCCTCGTCTCCGTTCTAAATGGCTTACCCCTTATTCTTAACTGTGGAACCTGGTTCTGCACTCCTCCATCATCGGGAACATGTTTCCTGCCTCTAGCGTGTCCAAACCCTTAATAATCCCCAATAAGATCCCCTCTATTCCTTCTAAACTCCAGAGAATACAAGCCCAGCTGCTCCATTCTCTCAGCATATGACAGTCCCGCCATCCCGGGAATTAACCTGGTGAACCTACGCTGCACTCCCTCAATATCAATAATGTCCTTCCTCAAATTAGGGGACCAAAACGGCACAAAATATTCCAGGTGTGGTCTCACTAGGGCCCTGTACAACTGCAGAAGGACCTCTTTGCTCCTATACTCAACTTCTCTTGTTATAAAGGCCAACATGTAATTCGCTTTCTTCACTGCCTGATGTACCAGCATGCGTACTTTCATAGACTGATGAACATGGACCCCCAGATCCCGTTGTACTTCCTCTTTTCACAACTTGACACCATTTAGATAATAACCTGCCTTCCTGTTTTTGCTGTCAAAGTGGATAACCTCACATTTATCCACAACCACCGACATAATCGAAGACGAGGCTCTCGCCCACGTGATCCCAGCACACTAACACTATCCTACACACACTAGGGACAATTTTACACGTACACAAAGTCAATTAACCTACAGACCATTAGGTCATTGGAGTGTGGGAGGAAATCTAAGATCTCGGCGAAAACCCACGCGGTTATGGGAGAGAACGTACAAACTCCGTACGGACACATACTCTGGAATTCAGAAGGATGAGAGGGGATCTGATTGAAACATGTAAGATCATTAAGGGTTTGGACACGCTAGAGGCAGGAAACATGTTCCGGAAGTTGGGGGAGTCCAGAACCAGGGGCCACAGTTTAAGAATCGGGTTGGCCATTTAGAATGGAGATGAGGCAAAACTTTTTCACACAGAGAGTTGTGAGTCTGTGGAATTCTCTGCCTCAGAGGGCGGTGGAGGCCGGTTCTCTGGATACTTTCAAGGGGGAGCTACATAGGGCTCTTTAAGATAACGGAGTCAGGGGATATGGGGAGCAGGCAGGAACGGGGTTGGGGATGATCAGCCATGATCACATTGAATGGCGGTGCTAGCTCAAAGGGCCGAATGGCCTACTCCTGCACCTATTGTCTTTTGTCTTTGAAGTCTGGGAGGAAACAGAAGATCTCATAGACAGACCATGCGGTCACGGGGAGAATGTGCAAACTCCGCATAGACAAGCACCCATAGTCAGGATCGAACCCGGGTCTCTGGTGCTGTGAGGCAGCAACTCTACTGCTACGCCCCTGGACCGCTTTAGCTCCTGTTCAGTTGCGATGGCTCGGGAATTTACTGACCTTGCTCAGGGCCATTCTAACGCTCCTGCGTTCACTTATACTTGCAGTTCTTCCACCTGGATGTGTACAACAGCGACGGCTCGCCTCTGACTGTGGACCAGATTCACGTGCAGCTGCAGCGCATCCGGAATTTCTCCTGGAAGACTGACAAGGAGCCGTTGGGAGTTCTGACGAGTGATCATCACAATACCTGGGGCCAGGCCTACAACACCCTCATGAAAGGTAGAACATTGAAACATAGAAATTAGGTGCAGGAGTAGGCCATTCAGCCCTTTGAGCCTGCACTGCCATTCAATATGATCATGGCTGATCATCCAACTCAGTTTCCCGTACCTGCCTTCTCTCCATACCCCCTGATCCCTTTAGCCACAAGGGCCACATCTAACTCCCTCTTAAATATAGCCAATGAACTGGCCTCAACTACCCTCTGTGGCAGAGAGTTCCAGAGACCCACCACTCTCTGTGTGAAAAATGTCCTTCTCATTTCGGTCCTAAAGGATTTCCCCCTTATCTACTCCAGAGAGTGGTGGGTCTCTGGAACTCTCTGCCACAGAGGGTAGTTGAGGCCAGTTCATTGGCTATATTTAAGAGGGAGTTAGACGTGGCCCTTGTGGCTAAGGGGATCAGAGGGTATGGAGAGAAGGCAGGTACGGGATACTGAGTTGGATGATCAGCCATGCTCATATTGAATGGCGGTGCAGGCTCGAAGGGCCGAATGGCCTACTCCTGCACCTATTGTCTATGTTTCTATCCTTAAGGGGTGACCCCTTGTCCTGGGCCTCCCCAACATCGGGAACAATCTTCCTGCATCTAGCCTGTCCAACCCCTTAAGAATTTTGTAAGTTTCTACAAGATCCCCTCCCAATCTCCTAAATTCTAGAGAGTATAAACCGAGTCTATCCAGTCTTTCTTCGTAAGACAGTCCTGACATCCCAGGAATCAGTCTGGTGAACCTTCCCTGTACTCCCTCTATGGCAATAGAGGGAGTGCAGAACGATCTTGGAACGATCCCCAGTGCCGAACGAATGGACTAGTTTAATTTAGTTGAGGGATACAGCGCAGAAACAAACCCCTTTGGCCCACGGAGTCCTCGCCGGCCAGCGATCCCCCGCTCACTAACACTGCCCGACAGAGCCCGGGGACAATTTGCAATTTTACCGGAGCCAATTAGCCGACAAGCCTGCACGTCTTTGTGGTGTGGGAGGAAACTGGAGCACCCGGAGAAAACCCACTCGGGTCCAGGGATGAACAACACTGCAGGTGTGGTCTCACCAGAGCCCTGTACAACTGCAGGAGGACCTCTTTGCTCCTATACTCAACTCTTCTTGTTGTGGAGGCCAACACGCCATGCGCTTTCTCCACTGCCTGTTGTACCTGCATGCTTGCATTCATTGACTGATGAACAAGGACCCCCAGATCCCGTTGTACTTCCCCCTTTCCCAACTAGCTCTGGGACAAGCTGCAGTTCCCAGGTTGCCTGCGAGCCCCGGGACTGGCTCTAGTGCCCAGGTCGCGTAAACAAATTTAATAAAACGCCTGCGGGCCAGATGATTTTGGGTTACGGGCTGGATCCGGCCCATGGCTGTAGGTTGCCAACCCCTGCCCTAGACGTTATGTCCTTCGTCATGTATCTACATCTAGAGGTGCTACATCTTGGCAGGACAAATCAAAATAGGACGTACATGGTAAATGGTAGGGAATTGAGGAATGCTGTGGAACAGAGGGATCTAGGAATAACTGTGCATAGTTCCCTGATGGTGGAATCACATGTAGGTAGGGTGGTAAAGAAAGCTCTAGGTGTGCTGGCCTTTATAAATCAGAGCATTGAATATTGGAGTTGGGAAGTATTGTTAAAATTGTGCAAGGCATTGGTGAGACCAATTCTGGAGTATGGTGTACAATTTTGGTCGCCTAATTATAGGAAGGATGTCAACAAAATAGAGAGAGTACAGAGGAGATTTACTAGAATGTTGCCTGAGTTCCAGCAACTAAGTTACAAAGAAAGGTTGAACAAGTTTGGTCTTTATTCTTTGGAGCGCAGAAGGTTAAGGGGGGACTTGATTGAGGTCTTTAAAATGATGAAAGGGATAGACAGAGTTGACGTGGATAAGCTTTTCCCATTGAGGGTAGGGAAGATTCAAACAAGAGGGCATGACATGAGAATTAAGGGACAGAAGTTTAGGGGTAACATGAGGGGGAACTTCTTTACTCAGAGAGTGGTGGCTGTGTGGAATGAGCTTCCAGCAGAAGTGGTGGAGGCGGGATCGATTTTAACATTTAAAAGTAAAGTGGATAGGTATATGGAAGGGAATGGAGGGGTATGGTCTGAATGCAGGTAGATGGGACTAGGGGAAAATAAATGGTTGGCACGGACTGGAAGGTACGAGAAGGCCTGTTTCCGTGCTGTATTTGTTAGACGGTTATATATTATATTATTAAAATCGAGCCGTCCACAGTGTGCAGATACATGATAAAGGGAATAACGTTTAGTGCAAGATATAGTCCAGTACCGTATTGTCAAAGTCCAAAGGTCTCCAATGTGGTAGATAGTAGCTCAGGACTGCTCTCTAGTTATAGGTAGGATGGTTCGGTTGCTGGGAAGAAAGTGAACAAAATTGACTTGAGAAAGAACTGCAGATGCTGGAAAATCAAAGGTGGACAAAAATGCTGGAGAAACTCAGCGGGTGAGGCAGCATCTATGGAGTGAAGGAATAGGTGACGTTTCGGGTTGAGACCCTTCTTCAGACTGATGAAGGGGTGAGGAGGGGGGCGGGAAGAAGAAAGGAAGAGGCGGAGGCAGTGGGCTGAGGGAGAGCTGGGAAGAGAAGGAGGGGGAAAGCAGGGACTACCTGAAATTGGAGAAGTCAATATTCATACCGCTGGTGTAAACTACCCAAGTGAAATATGAGGTGCTGCTCCTCCAATTTCTTACAGCAGAAGTGGTGGAGGCAGGATCGATTTTAACATTTAAAAGTAAAGTGGATAGGTATATGGACGGGAAGGGAATGGAGGGGTATGGTCTGAGTGCAGGTAGATGGGACCAGGGGAAAGTAAATGTTCGGCACGGACTGGAAGGGCCGAGAAGGCCTGTTTCCGTGCTGTAATTGTTATATGGTTCTATGGTTACACTTTGGACGGCCCGATCGTAATCATGCATTCGTAATCATGAATGTTGCAGAATATTCTTTATTCGTGAAACAATACTCGAACTACACGCGTGCTTGGCGAGGAATTAACGCTTTAAGCTCCTGTCATCGTGAGGAGCACTAGCTACTGAACGTGCTCAAAAGCCCACGAACGAACCCCTGGTCACGCGACCGTCCCGACCAGTGACGACGGTTCCGAATACCCAGCTTCACCACTAGATTGATTGATTAAGGTTTATTTAATAGGGACAGATACAAAAGCATAGATACACTTGAAACACTCATCTGATGCATGCATCATAGTGTTTTTAGCCAAGGCTAATTCGCAACACTTGTCCCTAGTAGGGCTTTTGTCAGCAGCATACAATAATAAAGAACACACAAATACACAATAAAAATGTAACGTGGATAAGGGAGAACCAGTGGTGGTGTATCTGGACTTCCAGAAGGCTTTCGACAAGGTCCCACACAATAGATTAGTGTACAAACTTAAAGCACACGGTATTGGGGGTTCAGTATTGATGTGGATAGAGAACTGGCTGGCAGACAGGAAGCAAAGAGTAGGAGTAAACATGTCATTTTCAGAATGGCAGGCAGTGACTAGTGAGGTACCGTAAGGTTCAGTGCTGGGACCCCAGTTATTTACAATATATATTAATGATCTGGATGAGGGAAATGAAGGCAATATCTCCAAGTTTGTGGATGACACTAAGCTGGGGGGCAGTGTTAGCTGTGAGACTGGGTGAGTGGGCAAATAGAAACCTAGACATAGAAACATAGACAATAGGTGCAGGGGTAGGCCATTCGGCCCTTCGAGCCTGCACCGCCATTCAATGTGATCATGGCTGATCATCCAACTCAGTATCCCGTACCTGCCTTCTCTCCATACCCCCTGATCCCTTTAGCCACAAGTGCCACATCTAACGCCCTCTTAAATATAGCCAATGAACTGGCCTCAACTACTTTCTGTGGCAGAGAATTCCAGAGACTCACCACTCTCTGTGTAAAGAATGTTTTCCTCATTTCGGTCCTAAAGGAATTCCCCCTTATCCTTAGATTGTGACCCCTTGTTCTGGACTCCCCCAACATCAGGAACAATCTTCCAGCATCTAGCTTGTCCAACCCCTTAAGAATTTTGTAAGTTTCTATAAGATCCCCCCTCAATCTTCTAAATTCCAGCGAGTACAAGCCGAATCTATCCAATCTTTCCTCATGTGAAAGTCCTGACATCCCAGGAATCAGTCTGGTGAATCTTCTCTGTACCCCCTCTATGGCAAGGATGTCTTTCCTCAGATTTGGAAAAGGCACTTTTCACACATAAATGCACTTGGATAGGCTGCGGGAGTGAGCAAATGCATGGCAGATGCAGTATAATGTGGATAAATGTGAGGTTATCCACTTTGGTGGCAAAAACAGGAAAGCAGACTATTATCTAAATGGTGGCCGATTAGGAAAAGGGGAGATGCAGCGAGCGAGACCTGGGTGTCATGGTACACCAGTCATTGAAAGTAGCCATGCAGGTGCAGCAGGCAGTGAAGAAAGCAAATGGTATGTTAGCTTTCATAGCAAAAGGATATGAGTACACAAGCAGGGAGGTTCTACTGCAGTTGTACAGGGCCTTGGTGTGGCCATACCTGGAGTATTGCGTACAGTTTTGGTCTCCAAATCTGAGGAAGGACATTATTGCCATAGAGGGAGTGCAGAGAAGGTTCACCAGACTGATTCCTGGAATGTCAGGACTGTCTTATGAAGAAAGATTGGATAGACTTGGTTTATACTCTCTAGAATTTAGGAGATTGAGGGGGGATCTTATAGAAACTTACAAAATTCTATGAGGAAACACATTTTCACACATTTGTGATTCTGTGGAATTCTCTGCCTCAGAGGGCGGTGGAGGCCGGTTCTCTGGATACTTTCAGGAGAGGGCGAGGTAGGGCTCTTAAAGATAGCGGAGTCAGGGGATATGGAGAGAAGGCAGGAACGGGGTACAGATTGGGGATGATCAGCCATGATCACACTGAATGGCGGTGCTGGCCAGACGGATATGGGGTCTGGTACAACCCTTTGGAAGATCACATCAATTTCTCTGTCTCTGCCTTCAACTGCTGTGAGGAGACAAATGCGGAATGGTTCTCCAAGTCGCTGGAGACGGCCCTCTCCGACATGCACAGCTTGGTCTTGGGAGCAACCGGTCAGACCGCGTAGGGGGACCGTTCAGGAAGAGGCCGTCCGCTATACAAACGGAGCAATGATCCCTTCCTCTGAGAGGTCTCTTCTGCAATATGAACTAATATGATAGTCAGGCTGACGGATGTTAGTTCCAGGTGATCCTGCAACTGAACTGATAGTTGGTACACACACACACACGCACACACACACAATGCAGGAAGATGTTTACAGCTACAAATCTGCTTTAAAAGGTGAAAGTGTAATACATTTGTTCCCCAATATGCTTCTACCTCTTGCGTATGGCGTGCACAGCCTAAAGTTGTCACACAACTTGTTCTATTTGATCTTATTTGATTGGGCACGTCAGGTTGATTGCATTCGTCGAAACAGGGCGGGCCTCGTGAGGGTTGCAATCGCCCCCCCACCCCCACCCCCCAATATGATTGATGAACCTTAAGTCGTCAAATGTATTTTATCCGTTACAAATGAGGTGTGCTTGTGAGGTTGCGGGAAGTTTATTAACTACATTGGATTTCCTTTCATAAGTGGCAACCTCTCCGGCAACTCGCCTGTTTCCACTGCATAGGACACTACACGCGTGCAATAAACCTGTTACAACCATGCATTAGCTGCAATTATTTGCGATTTAGCATCTTTGCACAGGCATAGTTGCATTCTCTAATGGCCTCTTTCATTCAGAGTCCAGTGAAGGTCTACATAGAAACATAGAAACATAGAAAATAGGTGCAGGAGTAGGCCATTCGGCCCTTCGAGCCTGCACCGCCATTCAATGTGATCATGGCTGATCATCCAACTCAGTATCCCGTACCTGCCTTCTCTCCATACCCCCTGATCCCTTTAGCCACAAGTGCCACATCTAACGCCCTCTTAAATATAGCAAATTTAGCATTGTTCCCCAATCTTGAATCATTTCTCTCTCCATCACCACCCCTCACTCCAAAGATCTGGTCTGCTTCCCATTTACTAATGTTCATATGTTCAACTATTTCTATCAGTAATTACTGTGCATCATTCATCCCTTCTTCAGACTTACTAAAGATATCTCCTTTTCACACCTTGCCCTTCCATATCTCTGGTTTCCCTCTCCCCTGACTCTCAGTCTGAAGACGGGTCCAGACCCGAAATGTCACCCGTTCCTTCGATCCAGAGATGCTGCCTGTCCCGCTGAGTCACTCCAGCATTTTTTGTGTGTCTATGTTCGATTTAAACCAGCATCTGCAGTTCCTTCCTACACATTTTGCCTGGAGGGAAGAATTGGGTGACGTCTCGGGTCGAGACCCTTCAGACTAGGTCTGCTCGGGGTCTGGACCCGAATTGTCACCTATTCCTTCTCTCCAGTGACCCTGCCTGACCCACTGAGTTACTCCAGCATTTTCTGTCTATCTGCCCCAGCAGAGCTGGCCGTGGCAGAGAAAAGATGGACTGGGTGCGAAGGGCCACAGTGCACAAGTCGGTCCCGCTGAGTTACTCCAGCATTTTGTGTCTATCTTCAGCATCTGCAGTTCCTTCCTCCATATTGCAAAGATCTAGTGTGTTCCCTCATCAATAATGTTTGTATCTTGAATGCATTTGATATCCATCGCTAGTTCATCCCTTTTAAGGATCTGGTCTGTTCCCTAATCAATAATGCTGGTATCTTGATTCATTTCTATGTCTACCAGGCACGTGCCGTGAGTAATTACTCAGGGTAGGCACTCAGTCCGCGTTAAAAAAAAATTAAACCGCGCATGCGCAGATTGTTCTCCCCGATAAATAAATAAATAAATGAAAAAACAGTGACATTTCAATTTGCCCTTCCTAGGCTTCCTAATCCTAGACCAATTGGGGGAACAGTTCCTTTCACAGCGTGTGGAGCGTCTGTGCCAGGGGTAAAGTTGTGGGGAGGGTACGAGTGTTGAGAAGGACGGTGTCAGGGATACTGCCAGTAACTCACTCACTCACCGCTACCGCAGCTCTCCGGGTGCGAAGCCACGCACTGTAGCTGGGGATAGAAGCAGCTCGGGGAGCTACGAGTGGCCACCGGGACCCGACAGCAGAACTGGGCATCAGTTCAGCACCTTCTGCCGGCCCGATCACCTTTGGCAGTGCTCTCCGTCGGAACACCTGTCACCTGCCGTTCGCCGACTTCGCTCATGTCAGCGGCTTTCTGCAAATCCTTAAATTCCCACAGCCGAGTAACCTCAATCGTGCTGTCGGAATTTAAGGACATGAGTGAGGCCAGCGAGCGGCAGGAGAGAGGTTTTTAGACGGAGAGCTGCCAGAGGTGAGCGGGGACCGGCAGAAGGAGCTAAGGTGGCGGCTGGTTCCGCTGTCCGGCCCGGCGGCCGCTCAGCCACCCGAGCTACTTCACTCCCCCCCCCCCCCCCCCCCCGTCACAATGCCTTGTCATTGCACGCCTCCGTGCAAGGAGCGTCGCAAGTGGCATTATCCCAATCCCCTCATTCATAACATTAGTGCCCTTCCTGCAACTTTACCCCGGGCCAGACTCGCCAAACGCTGTGAAAGGAGCTCTCCCCCCCCACCCCGGGAAATACAGTATTTAAAAACATAAACACAAAATGTACTCACCACATTATTGGTACACGAGCTCCATTCTTCTCTCTTTGTTACCTAACATACACTTAAAATATTGACAATCCATATTTGAAAACCCCGCCAAGAAACTTGCATTGCGCATGCGCAGTAGACTGATGCGCATGCGCAGTGCTGCAAAGGCAGAATTTCTGCTGCCTTCAGCCCTGCTTGAAACTGACGGCTTCAGGCAGCGCTGACGGCACATGGGCTGCACAGACCTTCCCGTGTTACAAGCGCTGCGGATGAAAGGCACGGAGAATTATGCCTACCTAAGAGATCTGTCTCTTACATAGGCATAATTCTCCCATGCCTTTATTATTTATATTTAGTTATTACTATGTTATAATTTTAGTCAGGGTAGGCAGTGCCTACCTTGCCTACCCTGACGGCACGTGTCTACCAACACTGTGTGTGCAGCAGGAGAGCTATTGCCTTAGTGTCAGAGACCCGGGTTCCATCCTGACTACGGGGGCTGTCTGTACGGAGTGTATACGTTCTCCCCGTGACCTGTGTAGGTATTTTCTGAGATCTTTGGTTTCCAAACCACACTCCAAAGACATCCAGGGTTTGTAGGTTAATTGGCTGGGCGTATATGTAAAATGGTCCCTGGCGTGTGTAGGGTAGTGTTAATGTGCAGGGATGGCAGGTCCGTGCCGACTTGGTGGGCCGAAGGGCCTGTTTACTGCACTGTATCTCTAAATTGAACTAAGCTAAACTACCACCAACCATTGTCACAATCCCTGAAGGGTCTCGACCCGAAACGTCGCCTATCTCCTTCGCTCCTTAGATGCTGCTGCACCCGCTGAGTTTCTCCAGCTTTTTGTGTAACCCTTGGTATAAGGACCTGGATTGTCACAACTGTTACTATGGAGATTAAGCAGTATCCAATATTCTTCTTGTGCATCTTGGCTTAGATTTTTCACGTTCCATCTCAAAGATGGTGAAAATAGTCGCCATTCGCAAAGATAAAATCTTTCATTTACTCTGCTTGGCAATTTCCTGCAAATATTCGAGTTAAATGCCAGATCGAGCTCTCTTTGTCTTTAAGGTTTTGTGTGAATTTTATTAACAAGAAATGGTGAGATGTAACAACCGGTAAAATAAATAACTTCTTGTAACTGGTCTTTTATTGGTACTAATTTCAACAAAGTTGTTAAAAATTCAGTTTTGTTGCTTGAAGCATTAATATGCAGAGGGAACTTGGGGGTCCAAGTCCATAACTCCCTGAAAGTGACAACTTTGAGGTTCAGCTGGGGTGGGTGCAGAGAAGATTTCCGAGGATGTTGCTGGGACTCGAAGGCCTGAGCTACAGGCAGAGGTTGAGCATGCCAGGACTTTGTTCCTTGGAGTGCAGGAGGAAGAGGGGTGATCTTATAGAGGTGAGGGGAATAGATTTTTGGGACGCGCTAGAGGCAGGAAACGTGTTCCCGGTGTTGGGGGAGTCCAGAACCAGGGGGCGCAGTTTAAGAATAAGGGGTAAGCGATTTAGAACGGAGATGAGGAAACACTTTTTCTCACAGAGAGTGGTGAGCAGTGGCGGACTGGCCAAGGTGTCAGCTTGCCCAATGGCAAGTGGACCCCTGATGAAGTGGGCCCCCTATATCAAGTGGGCACCTGATGAAGTGGGCCCCTGATGAAGTGGGCTCCCTTTGTCTCCTGGCAACCAATATTTTTAGACCCAGTCCGCCACTGGTTGTGAGTCTGTGAGTCTATCGAATTCTCTCCCTCAGAGGGAGGTGGAGGCAGATTAGAAACATAGAAAATAGGTGCTGGAGTAGGCCATTCGGCCCTTCGAGCCTGCACCGCCATTTAATATGATCATGGCTGATCATCCAACTCAGTATCCCGTACCTGTCTTCTCTCCATACCCCCTGATCCCTTTCGCCACAAGGGCCACATCTAATTCCCTCTTAAATATAGCCAATGAACTGCCCTCAACTATCCTCTGTGGCAGAGAGTTCCAGAGACTCACCACTCTCTGTGTGATTCTCTGGGTGCTTTCAAGAGAGAGCTAGATAGGGCTCTTAAAGACAGCGGAGTCAGGGGATATGGGGAGAAGGCAGGAACGGGGTTACTGATTGTGGATGATCAGCCATGATCATATTGAATGGCGGTGCTGGCTCGAAGGGCCGAATGGCCTACTCCTGCACCTATTGTCTATTGAATCTGAGAGGTCTCTTTCACACAAGGCGTTGTGGGTGTATGGAACAAGCTGCCAGAGGAGGTAGTTGAGGCTGGGACTATCCCAACGTTTAAGAAACAGATAGGTGCATGGATAGGGCAGGTTTGGAGGGATATGGACCCAAGCTCCGCTCTAAGATTTCGACCAAGCGCAGGCAGGTGGGACTAGTGTAGCTGGGACATGTTGGCCGATGTGGGCAAGTTGGACTCCGCCGTCTTTCTAACCTTGAATCACTTTTTTTACTTTCACTCTCTCTGCTCCGCCCCTGCATGCTCCATTTTGGCGGAAACGAAACTCTGTGTTAATCTCCTCTCCCGACGGTCGCCCCTCTCGTCCCGTGGGGGTCCCGGTTGAAGAAAGCGGTCTCTCAGAGCCCGGTTGCAGACTCGGGAGGGAGCCCCGGGCGAGGAGCTGAAGCGGCCGCGCCGGGGGATTGAGCAGGTGAGCGACGCTCAGGGACAAAGCGATCGCTGCCCCTGTTTGTCAGCGAGGAGTCGGTGGAAGGGAACCCCCCTGTTGCCCCTGCCCGGCCCACAGCCCCCGCGGGGTGCGCCTCGGGTCCTTGCCCCTTGACAGAATCTGGAGGGACACAAGGAACTTGGTTTACAACTTGCCAAACCTGTCCTGTCCATGTACCTGTCCAACTGCACCTGTCACACCGGCCATGGGTGGGCGTGAGGGTGGGGGTGAGGGTGGACATGGGTGGGGGCATGGGTGTGAGTGGGTGGGTGGGTGGGCATGGGGGTGGGGGTGAGGGTGGGGGTATTGGTGAGGGTGGGGGTGAGGGTGGGAGTGGGGATGGGTGGGGGTGGGGGTGAGGGTGGGAGTGGGGGTGTGTGGGCATGGGGGTGACGGTGGGGCTGAGGGTAGGGGTGGGGGTGAGGGTGGGCATGGGTGGTGAGGGTGGGCATGGGGGTGAGTGTGGGGGGGGGGGGAGGGGTGAGTTGATTAGTAGATGGTAAGGAGAAAGGCCAGAAATGAAAAAGACATGGAGTGTGAGATAAGATGTTAAGCGAAGAAGAGGTATGGGTTGTGAAGCCAGCGTCGAGTCAACTTTGTGAAAGAAGGAACTGCAGATGCTGGAGAATCGAGGGGACACATAAGGCTGGAGAAACTCAGCGGGTGCAGCAGCATCTAAGGAGCGAAGGAGATAGGCGAAGGAGATGCTGCTGCACCCGCTGAGTTTCTCCAGCCTTTTGTGTACAAGTCAAGGAAACTTTATTTGTCACATACACATACAAGATGTGCAGTGAAATGAAAGTGGCAATGCCTGCGGGATTCTGTAAAACTACAGAACGGAATAGAACCAGTATTTACATTAAAAAAAAGAAGATGCAACAGTATTTACACCCTGGTGAGATCAGAGTTTACAGTCCTGACGACCTGTGGGAAAAAACTCCGTCTCATCCTCTCTGTTTTCACAGCGTGACAGCGGAGGCGTTTGCCTGACCATAGCAGCTGGAGCAGTCCGTTGCTGGGTGGGTAGGGGTGCCCCATAATGTTGCTGGCTCTGGATCTGCACCTCCTGGTGTATAGGTCCTGCGGGGGGACGAGTGTAGTTCCCATGGTACGTTCGACCAAACGCACTACTCTCTGCAGAGCCTTCCTGTCCTGGGCAGAGCTGTTCCCAAACCACATCGAGATGTTTCCGTACTGGATGCTTTCTCCAGCACCAGAGTAGAAGGATTGAAGGATCCTCGGAGAGACTTATCCTCAGAAAGGATTATAGTTGGAAGGGGGTCAGGAGGGGGGTCGGAGAGGAAGGTGAGAAATGTGTTCAAATCCAGGTGAAGCACTGAGAAAAGAGGAGGGGGGTGGAGGGAGGAGGTGGGAGGAAGAAATGGGAGATGTGTGCTGGCTAATTTCATTGAACGCTTGTTCTTGGCCCACCTAGACCTACTGGATCTCCCGGTTGCAAACCATTTTAACTCCCCTTCCCATCCCCACTTTGACCATTCTGTCCTGGGCCTTCTCCATTGCCAGAGTGAGGCCTAGTGCAAATAAACAACTTCGGTATTCTGACTGCACATGTTCAGTTGATAGGTCACAAGCGACTAAAAAGTCTGAGGCAGGCGTGACACACAGCATGGACACACAGACCATGTCCTATATCTGTCTCTCTCTCTATCTCGATTTCAGTGTCCCGTGTTTGAAGAAGGGTCTCGACTGAAACGTCACCTATTCCTTTCCTCCAGAGATGCTGTTCTGACCCGCTGAGTTACTCCAGCTGTTTGTGTCTGTCTATCTTCCGACAACAGATATGTAAACCTTTATACCCTGGAGACAATATTATCTGGACAAATCAACCTCTAAGTATTTTCCTTACAGTGATGGATGGAAGTCACATCTGTATTTTCTTCCTACTCTGTGTTCATCCAACGTTATCAGGTAAGATCTTGCTCGTGCCTTAATCTTTAATTGTATTTTTCAATGAAGCAAATTAAATATTTGTCTCTGGAGCAGACTAAGGCACTTGGAGCCTAAAGAGTTCTATATGGTTGTGCAGTAAAATAACATTGGATAAATGAAAGGGTTCAGAAACGATTTACGAGGATGTCACCAGGACTAGAGGGTGTGAGCTATTGGAAGACGTTGAGTAGGCTGGGTCTCTATTCCATGGAGCGCAGGCAGGAGGATGAGGGGAAATCTTATAGAGGTGTACAAAATCATGAGAGGAATAGATCGGGTAGAGTCTTTTACCCAGAGTAGGGGAATAGAGGACCAGCGGACAGAGGTTCAAGGTGAAGGGGGAAAGATTTAATAGGAATACGAGGGGTAACTTTTTCACACAGTGGGTGGTGGATGTATGGAACAAGCTGCCAGAGGAGGCAGTTGAGGCTGGGACTATCCCATCGTGTAAGAAACAGTTGGAATCATACCGACAAATATGGGAAATGAAACAGGCCGATCTATAATGAAAGATACTTGGGAAGAAAGTTTACAATGTATTCTTCATACAACCTGAGACGGTTATTCAATATTATATACTCAAAAAGAAATATTACCAAAGACCTAGCAATTATTTCATTAGACGCTGAGAAAGCTTTTGACCAGGTGGAGTGGCCCTATTTATTTTCGGTTATGAAAATTTTTCAACTGGGCGAGAAGTTTAGTGCATGGATAAAACTTCTATATACTAATCCAACAGCTAGAATATCAACAAATCAAATGTTAACTAAATTTAATTTATCCAAAGGTTGTAGACAAGGATGTCCATTATCCCCGTTATTATTTGCATTGGTAATAGAACCATTAGCAGAAAGTGTGAGGTCCCATCCTGAAATATATGGGTAGACAACCAAAGATACGGAAAATAAAATCTCATTATAAACAGATGATGTATTAGTTTACATAACTAAACCTTTAGTTAGTATCCCAAATTTACTAAATTTAATAACTCAATATGGTTCGTTATCAGGATACAGAATTCATTGGAACAAAAGCAAAATTATGCCAATAATGGAAAGTAACCCACATATTTTACAACAGTTCCCTTTTAAAATAGTAAAAGAAAAACTTAAATATCTTGGAATTTATGTAACAAAGAGATATACTTTATTTAAATCTAATTTTCCGCCTTTACTGAATAAATTAGATAAGAATATTTTGTATTGGAAAACATTACCCATTTCTATGATGGGTACAATTAATGCGGTAAAAATGATTTTTCTCCCGCAACTATTATACCTTTTTCAATTAATCCCGATATATCTCCCAAAAACTTTTTTTAAAAAGGTTGATTCTATAGTTACTAATTTTATATGGGATTATAAGAACCACAGAATAAACAAGAAACATTTATGTAAATCAAAAGTAAATGGAGGCTTAGCATTACCGAATGTTATGTTTTATTTCTGGGCAGTTAATATCAAGAATATGAACTTTTGGTTGTAAGAATTAGATAAACAAAAGACTGGTTAAAAATGGAAAAAGAAGATTGTTTACCTTTTGAAATTGGGTCAATTCTATTTGCTATTACCAAATTAAGCAAAAAAACCTATAAAGAAAACCCTATAATAGACAGTGGAATACGCATTGGAAACAAATAAAGAAAACATTAAAATTGGATTATTTACCACTCTCTCTTCCTATTGTAAACAACGCAGCATTTAAACCCTCATGGATGGATAAGGGTTTTTTACAATGGACAAACCATGGAATTACAAAGATGGGTGATCTCTATAGGAAAAATACATTTCTCTCATTTCAGGAATTACAACAAATGTATGGGCTTCAATCAAAGGATTACTTTAGATATTTACAAATCAGAGACTATGTTGAGTCAATTACAAATGAATATAGATTTAGAAAGATAGACATTTTTGATGAATGTTTGAATAAACATCCGAACACAGAAAAACTGATACCATATATTTATAGTATTTTATTAGATAGCGATGCTCCAAAGACGGATTTATATAGGCAATCATGGGAAAATGAATTAGGTCAAACAATTAGTCCAGAAATTTGGGATGATTGCTTACAACATATACATCACCGTTCGTTAAATGCTAGACATTCTTTAATACAATTTAAAGTATTGCATAGACTGCATTTTTCTAAAACAAAACTGAATAGAATTTTTCCAAGTGTTTCCCCTACTTGTGATAAATGTCAACACTTAGAGGCTAACCTATTGCACTCATTCGTAAGTTGTATAAAAATTAATAATTTTTGGATGGAAATTTTTAAAATAATCTCAGAAGTCGTCAATACCAAACTGGCTCCTGACTCAAAATTAATAATATTAGGAATAACGGAACAAAATCAATTCATTACTTTGAATTAAATAATTTTTATTGATTATAGTTTAATAATTGGGAAAAAATTAATATTAACATTTTAGAAAGGCTCTATAACCCCCACAATTAAAATGTGGACCACAGAAATGTTGGAGACCCTATATTTGGAAAGAATAAGATTTGTCTTAATGGACAAACAAGAACTATTTAAAATAATATGGTCCCCATTTATTGAATATTTGAAGGGGCAAACTGGTTCGGCACGAGAACCCGACTTAAACCAGAATCGAAGAATAGATGAAGTAGTACATTTCATAAAACGCGGATATATCTCCAACGATGCATAATCTTTAGAATATTCCATTCTTTCACAACTTTTTATATATATATATATATATATATTTTTTTTTTGTTTAATCTTTTTCTACTATTTTCTACCTATATAAAAAATGGAAAAAAAATAATATAGAAGCACAATTATTAAGCAAGGATTAACATAAATAATACTGATTATGTATATCTACAAAGAACAAAATGATTTTTATTATGTCAACAATGAACACGCACCTTTTTTAAAAATTAGGTAATTGCTTCTAACTAATAAAAAAATTTAACAAAAAAAAGAAATTCTACAATGTATACACCGTTGTTCGTTAAATGCCAGACATACTTTGATACAATTCAAAGTATTACATGGATTACATTATTCAAAAGCGAAATTAAATAGAATTTTTTCTAACATCTCTTCTAACCATATAACCATAAAACCATATAAAAATTACTGCACGGAAACAGGCCTTCTCGGCCCTTCCAGTCCGTGCCGACCATTTATTTTCCCCTAGTCCCATCTACCTGCACTCAGACCATACCCCTCCATTCCCTTCCCGTCCATATGCCTATCCACTTTACTTTTAAATGTTAAAATTGATCCTGCCTCTACCACTTCTGCAGGAAGCTCATTCCACACAGCCACCACTCTCTCAGTAAAGAAGTTCCCCCTCATGTTACCCCTAAACTTCTACCCTTAATTCTCATGTCATGCCCTCTTGTTTGAATCTTCCCTACCCTCAATGGGAAAAGCTTATCCACGTCAACTCTGTCTATCCCTTTCATCATTCTAAAGACCTCAATCAAGATCCCCCTTAACCTTCTGCGCTCCAAAGAATAAAGACCTAACTTGTTCTATTTGCGATAAATGCCAGAATTCAGAAGCTAATTTAACGCATAGTTTTGCAACATGTATAAAACTTAATAGTTATTGGACTGATATTTTTAAAATCATTTCTGTAGTTCTTAAAATTAAATTGGACCCCGACCCAAAGCTAATAATATTAGGAGTTCCTGATCCAAACCTAATATTAACAGTAAATCAAAGACATTTTCTTGATTACTGTTTGATAATTGGAAAAAAATTAATATTAAAATTCTGGAAGGGAACATTATCCCCCACAATCAAAATGTGGACAGTGGAAATGTCGTAGACGTTGCATTTGGAGAGAATCAGGTTTGTCCTAATGGACAAATATGAACTGTTTGAACAAATATGGTCTCCATTCACTGACTATTTGAAGGGGTAGCTGAGCTCAGCATTGTAACTCAATAAGTACCCAGTTGTAGGATTAGATGAAAAGATCTATTCTGGGATTTGTATACACGTCTCTATAGATATTGTTATGTGAAATTGCTCCATTCATTGTTAAGATGTATACTTCAATTTTTTAAATTATATATTAATTGTTTTCTTTTATTATTTTTATTTTTATTTTTATTTTGTTTTTATTTTATTTTTTCTTACATAATCATAATCATTATTATTTAATCACCATCATTGATTATAGACCTATTCTGTCACTTCTTTACTTTCTAAAAAAAACTGCCAGGCTTATATAAATCATTTTGTAATATTTGTATAATTTCTGAAACCAGTTAAGTGTGTATTTGAAAAACTGTTATATTGTTGGCAATATGCATTGCTTCTAATAAAAATATTTAATTTAAAAAAAGAGTTTGTATGATGGTGAGTTCAATAGCCTGATGGCTGTGGGGAAGCAGCTGTTCCTGAACCTGGATGTTCCAGATTTCAAGCTCCTGTACCTTCTACCCGATGGCAACGGAGAGATATTTCCGAAGATCTCTCCTGGTCCCAGAACACCTGATGTTCTCATAAAGAAAGCACATCAGCGCCTCTACTTCCTGAGAAGATTACAGAGAGTCGGTCTGTCAAGGAGGGCTCTCTCTAACTTCTACAGGTGCACAATAGAGAGCGTGCTGACCGGTTGCATCGTGGCTTGGTTCGGCAACTTGAGCGCCCAGGAGCAGAAAAGGCTGCAAAAAGTTGTGACCACTGCCCAGTCCATCATCGGCTTTGACCTTCCCACCATCGAGGGGATCTATCGCAGTCGCTGCCTCAAAAGGGCAGCCAGCATCATCAAGGACCCACACCATCCTGGCCACACACTCATCTCTCCGCTACCATCAGGTAGAAGGTACAGGAGCCTGAAATAGGCAACATCCAGGTTCAGGAACAGCTGTTTCCCCACAGCCATCAGGCTATTAAACACAACTTCAAACAAACTCTGAACTCTAACAGCCTATTGCACTTTATCTGTTTATTGATGTGTGTGTGTGTATATATATATATATATATATATATATATATATATATATATATATATATATATTCAAAGTCAAAAGAGTTTATTGTCATGTGTCCCTGACAGGACAATGAAAATCTTTCTTTGCAGAGCACAACAGAACATAGAAGGCATTGACTACAATTCTATACATAAATACACCCATGACTTAATAAATTAATAAAGTGCAAATAACAGATGGAGGGATATTAATGTTCAGAGTTCCGAGCCAGGTTTAATAGTCTGATGGCTGTGGATAAGTAGCTATTCCTAAACCGGGTTGTTGCAGTCTTCAGGCTCCTGTACCTTCTACCCGAAGGTAGCAGGGAGACAGGCACGTGCCGTCAGGGTAGGCAGGGTAGGCAAGGTAGGCACTGCCTAACCTGACTAAAATAACAACATAGTAATATCTAAATATAAATGATAAAGGCATGGGAGAATTATGCCTATGTAAGTGACCGATCTCTTAGGTAGGCATAATTCTCCGTGCCTTTCATCCGCAGCGCTTGTAACACGGGAAGCTCTGTGCAGCCCACGTGCCGTCAGCGCTGCCTGAAGCCGTCAGTATCAAGCTGGGCTGAAGGCAGCAGAAATTCTGCCTTTGCTGCACTGCAAAGGCAAAATTTCTTGGCGGTGTTTTCAACTATGGTTAGTCATGTACCAATAATGTGGTAAGTACATTTTGTGTTTATGTTTTTAAATACCGTATTTCCCAGGGTGTGGGGGTGGGGGGAGCGCTCCTTTCACAGCGTTTGCGGAGTCTGGCCCGGGGTAAAGTTGCGGGGAGGGCACGAATGTTATGAATGAGGGGTCGAGGGCATCCACTTGCAACGCTCCTTGCACAGAGGCGTGGAATTCCACCGCATTGAGGCCTGGGGGGGGGGGGGGGGGGGTTGGGGGGGGGGGGGGGAGAGAGAGCAGTAGCTCGGGTGGCTGAGCGGCCGCCGGGCCGGACAGCGGAACCAGCCGCCACCTTACCTCCTTCTGCCGGTCCCCGCTCACCTCTGGCAGCTCTCTGTCTAAAAACCTATGTTCTGCCGCTCGTTAGCCTCACTCATGTCCTTAAATTCCGACAGCGCGATTGAGGTTACTCGGCTGTGGGAATTTAAGGATTTGCAGGAAGCCGCTGACATGAGCGAAGTCGGCTATCGGCAGGTGACAGGTGTTCCGACGGAGAACATTGCCAGAGGTGAGCGGGCCGGCATAAGGCGCTGAAGTGGCGGCCAGTTCTGCTGTCGGGTCCCGGTGGCCGCTCCCCGAGCTGCTTCTATCCCCAGACACAGTGCGTGGCTTCGCGCCCGGAGAGCTGCGGTAGCGGTGAGTGAGCGAGTTACTGGCAGTATCCCCGACACCCTCCTTGTCAACACACGTGCCCTCCCCACAACTTTACCCCTGGCACAGACTCTCCACACGCTGTGAAAGGAACTGTTCCCCCAATTGGTCTAGGACTAGGAAGCCTTCGGCAAATTGAAATGTCACTGTTTTCATTTATTTATTTATTTAACGGAGAGAACAATTTGCGCATGCGCGGTTTAATTTTTTTTTAAAGCGGACTGAGTGCCTACCCTGAGTAATTACTCACGGCACGTGCCTGCAGGAGATGAGTGTGTGGCCAGGGTGGTGTGGGTCCTTGATGATGCTGCCAGCCTTTTTGAGGCAGCGACTGTGATAGATCCCCTCGATGGAAGGAAGGTCAGAGCCGATGATGGACTGGGCAGTGTTTACTTTTTGTAGTCTTTTCCTCTCCAGGGCGTTCAAGTTGCCGAACCAAGCCACGATGCAACCAGTCAGCAAGCTCTCTACTGTACACCTGTAGAAGTTAGAGAGAGTCCTCCTTGACAGACCAACTCTCCGTAATCTTCTCAGGAAGTAGAGGCGCTGATGAGCTTTCTTAATAATTGCATCTTTCTCGGACCAGGAAAGATCTTCACAGATGTGCACGCCCAGGAATTTGAAGCTCTTGACCCTTTCAACCAAATATAAACAGGCCTGTGGGTCCCCATCCTACTCCTTCTAAGGTATATGGACACACTGACCTGATCTGTATTCATGCCTACAATATCCTGTTGTGCTGCAGCAAGCAAGAGTTTCATTGTCCTATCTGGGACACATGACAATGACCTCTCTGGACGTGACTAGACTTGAGATGAGTGTGTTCACAAACCAAGCTGCGACGCGTCCAGATAAAATACCTCTGTCGTGATGTTGTGTGAACGTTGTTCTATTTTACCAGGGAAGTTCCGCATTTTTGGTCCAAAGATCGACCCTGTGGTCCCAGTGGGTAAAGATGCTGTGCTGGAGTGCCAGACGGAACCAAAAACCGCCCTGAATAACTTGGAGGTCCGATGGTTCAAAGACGACTTTTCGTCGCCAGTGCATCTGTACACCAGTGGACATGACCTGCTGACCGCTCAGGACAGTGCTTTTCACGGCAGGACAGAGCTCTTTAACAAAGAGTTTTCCAGCGGAAATGCCTCGCTTAAATTGAAGAACACAAATGCCTTTGATGATGGGGTGTACACCTGTTTCATCGATTTCAAACAGGACTATGAGGAAGTGAAGATCCGGCTGTATGTGGGAGGTCAGTCCATCTGATTACGATATTTCAAACTGCTTTTACAATCACTACCATACTTTAGAAGGATGAGAGGGGATCTTATGGGAAAGGGGGAAGTACAACGGGATCTGGGGGTCCTTGTTCATCAGTCAATGAAAGTAAACATGCAGGTACAGCAGGCAGTGAAGAAAGCGAATGGCATGTTGGCCTTTATAACAAGAGGAGTTGAGTATAGGAGCAAATAAATTCTTCTGCAGTTGTACAGAGCCCTAGTGAGACCACACCTGGAGTATTGTGTGCAGTTTTGGTCACCCTAATTCGAGGAAGGACATTCTTGCTATTGAGGGAGTGCGGCGTAGGTTCACGAGGTTAATTTCCGGGATGGCGGGACTGTCATATGCTGAGAGAATGGAGCTGGGCTTGTACACTTTGGATTTTAGAAGGGGATCTTATTGAAACATAAGATTATTAAGGGTTTGGACATGCTAGAGGCAGGAAACATGTTCCCGGTGTTGGGGGAGTCCAGAACTAGCGGCCACGGTTTAAGAATAAGGGGTAAGGCATGGAGAACGGAGATGAGGAAACACTTTTTCACACAGAGAGTTGTGAATCTGTGGAATTCTCTGCCTTGGAGGGCTGTGGAGGCCGGTTCTCTGGATACTTTCAAGAGAGAGCTAGATAGGGCTCTTAAAGATAGTGGAGTCGGGGGATATGGGGAGAAGGCAGGAACGGGGTACTGATTGTGGATGGTGGACAAAGTTGCTGGAGAAACTCAGCGGGTGCGGCAGCATCTATGGGGCGAAGGAATTGATTTTCTTCCCTCCAGAGATGCTGCCGCACCCGCTGAGTTTCTCCAGCAATTTTGTCTACCTTCGATTCTCCAGCATCTGCAGTTCCTTCTTGAACATACTGATTGTGGATGATCAGTCATGATCACAGTTAATGGCGTTGCTGGCTGGAAGGGCCGGATGGCCTACTCCTGCACCTATTGTCTATTGAGCATGCATGCAATCCTGCTTTGACGTTTCCACTTGCTTTGCAGGGATGGGTCGGCAGCCTTGGGTTGAGCTGGAAGGATTCGGTCAGAAGGGCATTCGAGTCGGGTGCAGGTCCGACGGCTGGTATCCTGAGCCACACGTTCTCTGGATGAACGGGGACAGAGCAAACTTAACAGGACAGTCTGTGACAATGGAGAAAGATAAGACCACTGGCCTCTTCACTGTATTGAACCAAGTTGAAGTAACAAGCGATTCTGTGAACAGATTTTCCTGCCTAATGCAGAACGACGTATTGAAGAAAGAGGAGGAGGCTCACTTTGAAATATCAGGTGAGTGCCCAACTTTGCAACCAAACGTTATTCCCAAACGTTTACCAAAAATACATTTCTGATCTTCTGCGACATTGTGAACCATCCAGACCTCTGTGGTCACCTGGGACAGGTTTGCTTTCTGTCACCAGAGTCGGAACTAAACGTGGAGAAGCAGCGTTTATTTTTGATGTACCACATATATGGAACAAACCTCCAGACAAATGCAGGTCCGATCTAACTCTCAGTTCTTCAGTTCAAAGGACATTATTGCCATAGAGGGAGTGCAGAGAAGGTTCACCAGACTGATTCCTGGGATGTCAAGACTGTCTTATGAACAAAGACTGCATAGACTCGGTTTATACTCTCTAGAATTTAGGAGATTGAGAGGGGATCTTAAAGAAACTTACAAAATTCTTAAGGGGTTGGATAGGCTAGATGCAGGAAGATTGTTCCCGATGTTGGGGAGGTCCAGGACAAGGGGTCACAGCTTAATGATAAGGGGGAAATCCTTTAGGACCGAGATGAGAAGGACTTTTTTCACACAGAGAGTGGTGGGTCTCTGGAACTCTCTGCCACAGAGGGCAGTTGAGGCCAGTTTATTGGCTATATTTAAAAGGGAGTTAGATGTGGCCCTTGTGGCTCAGGGGATCAGAGGGTATGGAGAGAAGGCAGGTACGGGACACTGCGTTGGATGATCAGCCATGATCACATTGAATGGCGGTGCAGGCTCGAAGGGCCGAATGGCCTGCTCCTGCACCTATTTTCTATGTTTCTTTTAAGTTGGGGTTGAAGACTTCTGTTTGATGCTGCTTTTCATTTTAATTAAATTAAATAATTATTCATTTCTAACACTGCACTATAACTTTTATTCTGGTATTTTAAACTTGTCTTAAAGTATTTTGGCTTGTTTTTATTTTCTGTTCATTTTAATAACTGTTTTTAATTGCTTTTTAATGCTTTGTGTGAAGCACTTTGAATTGCCTTGTTGGTGAAATGAGCCGTATAAATAAACTTGCTTCCTTGCTCATGTTTGGCAAGTAACTGCTGTTTGGGGTCTATGGTTCCTAGATGTCTTTCCTTCTGCAGATGGCTTTCACAACTTTACCCATAACACGATAGACAAGTTTGCAAGTTATTGGAGTTGAATCAGGCCATTCGGCCCATCGAGTCCACTCCACCATTCAATCATGGCCGATTTCTGCCTCCGAATCCCATTTTCCTGCCTTAGACAATAGGTGCAGGAGTAGGCTGTTAGGCCCTACGAACCAGCACCGCCCTTCATTGTGATCATGGCTGATCATCCTCAACCCGTTCCTGCCTCCACCCCATATCCCCCAACACCGCTATCTTTAAGAGCTCTATCTAAATCTCTCTTGAAAGCATCCAGAGATCCGGCCTCCACCGCCCTCTGAGGCAGAGAATTCCACAGTCTCACAACTCTCTGTGTCAAATGTTTTTCCTCGTCTCCGTTCTAAATGGCTTACCCCTTATTCTTAAACTGTAGCCCCTGGTTTTGGACTCCCCCAACATCGGGAACATGTTTCCTGCCTCCAGCGTGTCCAAACCCATTAATAATTCTCCCCATGACCCTTGACCCTTGAGGACTCTCTCTGACATCTACAGGTGCACAGTAGAGAGCTTGCTGACCGGTTGCATCGTGGCTTGGTTTGGCAACTTGAGCGCCCTGGAGAGGAAAAGACTACAAAAAGTAGTAAGCACTGCCCAGTCCATCATCAGCTCTGACCTTAATTGCTGCCTCAAAAAGGCTGGCAGCATCATCAAGGACCCACACCACCCTGGCCACACACTCATCTCCCTGCTACCTTCAGGTAGAAGGTACAGGAGCCTGAAGATTGCAACAACTAGGTTCAGGAATAGATACTTCCCCACAGCCATCAGGTTATTAAAACTGGCTCGGACAAAACTCTGATCATTCATAACCCATTATCTGTTATTTGCACTTTATCAGTTTATAGAAACATAGAAACATAGAAAATAGGTGCAGGAGGAGGCCATTCGGCCCTTGAGCCTGCACCACCATTCAATATGATCATGGCTAATCATCTAACTCAGTATCCTGTACCTGCCTTCTCTCCATACCCCCTGATCTCTTTAGCCACAAGGGCCACATCTAACTCCCTCTTAAATATAGCCAATAAACTGGCCTCAGCTACCTTCTGGGCAGAGAATTCCAGAGACTCACCACTCTCTGTGTGAAAAATGTTTTCCTCATCTCGGTCCTAAAGGAATTCCCCCTTATCCTTAGACTGTGACCCCTTGTTCTGGACCTCCCCAACATCGGGAACAATCTTCCTGCATCGAGCCTATCCAACCCCTTAAGAATTCCGTAAGTTTCTATAAGATCCCCCCCCCTCAGTCTTCTAAATTCTAGCAAGTACAAGCCGAGTCTATCTAGTCTTTCCTCATATGAAAGTCCTGACATCCCAGGAATCAGTCTGGTGAACCTTCTCTGTACCCCCTCTATGGCAAGAATGTCTTTCCCCAGATTTGGAGACCAAAACTGTATGCAATACCCCAGGTGTGGTCTCACCAAGACCCTGTATAACTGCAGTAGAACCTCCCTGCTCCTATACTCAAATCCTTTCGCTATGAATGCTAACATACCATTTGCTTTCTTCACTGCCTGCTGTACCTGCATACCTACTTTCAATGCCTGGTGTACCATGATACCCAGGTCTCGCTCGCTGCATCTCCCCTTTTCCTAATCGGCCACCATTTAGATAATAGTCTGCTTATCTATTTTTGCCACCAAAGCGGATAACCTCACATTTATCCACATTATACTGCATCTGCCAAACATTTGCCCACTCACCCAGCCTATCCAAGTCACCTTGCAGTCTCCTAGCATCCTCCTCACAGCTAACACTGCTCCCCAGCTTAGTGTCATCCACAAACTTGGAGATATTGCCTTCAATTCCCTCATCCAGATCATTAATGTATATTGTAAATAGCTGGGGTCCCAGCACTGAGCCTTGCGGTACCCCACTAGTCACTGCCTGCCATCGTGAAAAGGATCCGTTTACTCCTACTCTTTGCTTCCTGTCTGCCAGCCAGTTCTCTATCCACATCAATACTGAACCCCCAATGCCGTGTACTTTAAGTTTGTATACTAATCTCTTATGTGGGACCTTGTCGAAAGCCTTCTGGAAGTCCAGATACACCACATCCACTGGTTCTCCCCTATCCACGCTACTAGTTACATCCTCGAAAAATTCCACAAGATTCGTCAGACATGATTTACCTTTCATCAAGGACCCACACCACCCTGGCCACACACTCATCTCCCTGCTACCTTCAGGTAGAAGGTACAGGAGCCTGAAGACTGCAACGACCAGGTTCAGGAATAGCTGCTTCCCCACAGCCATCAGGCTATTAAAACTGGCTTGGACAAAACTCTGAACATAATAACCCATTATCTGTTATTTGCACTTTATCAGTTTATTTATTCATGTGTGTATGTATTTATATAATGATATATGGACACACTGATCTGTTTTGTAGTCAATGTCTACTGTGTTCTGTTGTGCTGAAGCAAAGCAAGAATTTCATTGTCCGATCAGGGACACATGACAATAAACTCACTTGAACTTGACACCCGTTCTAATTTAAAAATTGGTCCGTCTCTCCCTTAAAAATATCCACTGACTTGGCCTCCACAGCCCTCTGTGGCAATGAGTTCCACAGATTAACTACCCTCTGACTAAAGAAGTCCCTCCTTGCTGTGGTGACGGATTTTTATTTTCTTTCAAGTATTCTTTCCTTTAGTCACTTTAATTGAAGACAGGGGATGAGAAGATAATCGATACACTCTCCTGAGCTTTCCACGAGACATGCAATACCGTAGAAAGATAAATCTTCCAAACGCGGTCTCTTGATTAATCGTTCCTTTAATATAATAGTAAAAACAGTAAGATGTTCATCCAAGCTGCTTCTTGTCTAAGTGCATTTTAATCTTTCTTGTGGTCATACTCGTGCATGGTTGAAAGCTATGACCACTCCCCCATGCTTCTTCAAACTAAACTAACTTCCAGCGAGTCTGTGTGAGAATCCCAGTCGCAAACATGCCTCGGGCTACGTATAAATCCCACCCACATCATTTCAGGCAGATACAATTTAAAGGTACACAAAAGGCTGGAGAAACTCAGCGGGTGCAGCAGCATCTATGGAGCGAAGGAGACAGGCAACGTTTCGGGCCGAAACCCTTCTT
The DNA here is from genome assembly GCA_963514005.1 of Raja brachyura. Next base: position 41,334,628 of record OY740805.1, on the reverse strand, counting down.
CAGACCTTTTAAAATTTAAAGGTTATAGTTCTAACATTTTTAAGAAGGAACTGCAGATGCTGTAAAATGGAAGGTAAACGAAAGTGCTGGATGAACTCAGCAATGAGGCAGCATTTATGGAGCGAAGGAAATGGGCAACGTTTTGGACTGAAACCCTTCTTCAGAACTTATAGTTCTAACATTAAGCTAAATGGCTACGACACTCACATCCAGGGCTACCTTAACAAAGTAATGCACTGGGCCCCACACTTCCAGTTTCTTCATGCCGAATCAAATATTGCATCATGCACTTGCGATGTTCTTCTCCGGTTTCATGTTCTACAATAACATTCTACAATACATAGATTAGCATGCGGCCCCTATGTTGGTGGGGCACGGGGCAATTGTCCAGCGTGCCAATGCGTTAAGACGGCCCTGCTCGCATCCTTTCTAAAAGAGCGCCCTTTAAATCTGAGGCTGGGATCTCTGGTCCTAGACTCTCCCACCAGCGGAAACATCCTCTCCACATCCACTTAATCTTTGCCTTTCATAGATAGACACCAAGTGCCAGGCACCAAGTGCTGGGATAACTCAGTGTGTCAGGCAGCATCTCTGGACAATAGACAATAGGTGCAGGAGTAGGCCATTCGGCCCTTCGAGGCCATTCAATGTGATCATGGCTGATCATCCCCCATCAGTACCCCGTCCCAGCCTTCTCCCCATATCCCCCTCGACTCCGCTATTTTTTAAGAGCCCTATCCAGCTCTCTCTTGAAAGCATCCAGAGAACCTGCCTCCACTGCCCTCTGAGGCAGAGAATTCCACAGATGGCAGAGAATTCCACAGACTTGGAGAAAAGGAATAGCTGACGTTTCGGGTCCGAGCCCTTCTTCACACTGGGGAGAAAAAGGTTGCAGTGTGAGGAAGGGTTCCGACCTGAAACCTCACTGATTCCTTTTCTCCAGAGATGCTCCCTGACCTGCTGAGTAACTCCAGCATTTTATGTCTATCTTCAGTAGAAGCCAGCATCTGTTCAAGTTCAAGTGAGTTTATTGTTGTGTGTCCCTGCTAGGACAATCAACTTCTTGCTTTGCTTCTCACACAGAACATAGTAGGCACGAATACTGAACAGATCAGTGTGTCCATGTACCATTGTATAAATATGTACACACATGAATAAAGAAACTGATAAAGTGCAAATAAACAGATTATGGGCTATTAATGTTCAAAGTTTGTCCAAGCCAAGTGTACATTTCATTCCTACATATTCTCTATACTCAGTACTCTGATGACCAACGCCTTTTTGACAGCCTTATCTACCTGTGAAGCCACATTCAGGGAATGATGTGCTTGATTCTTTTTTAATTGTGTTTTGCAGGCGTTTTGTTCCCTGAGACCAACATATGGATGGTCCTTTTCTCGTTGGTTTTTATTCTCGTCATCATTGTGATCATTTGTGAAATATTTCACCACAGGAAAAAACATCGAAAGGTTAAAGGTAGGTTAAAAAAAATAACCGTTGAGCAAAATTTCACGCAAGAACTGAAAAATCCTGTGAGCAAAAGAATCTATTGGTTGAAGATAGACATAAAGTGCTGGGGCAACTCAGCAGGACAGGCAGCATCTCAGGGGCCACAGTCTTAGAATAAAGGGGAGGCCATTTAGGACTGAGGCGAGAAAACACTTTTTCACCAGAGAGTTGTGAATTTGTGGAATTCCCTGCCACAGAGGGCAGTGGAGGCCAAGTCACTGGATGGATTTAAGAGAGAGTTAGATAGAGCTCTAGTGGCTAGTGGAATCAAGGGATATGGGGAGAAGGCAGGCACGGGTTATTGAATGGGGACGATCAGCCATGATCAGCCATTAGCATTCATAGCGGAAGGATTTGAGTATAGGAGCAGGGAGGTTCTACTGCAGTTGTACAGGGTTTTGGTGAGGCCACACCTGGAGTATTGCGTACAGTTTTGGTCTCCAAATCTGAGGAAAGACATTCTTGCCATAGAGGGGGTACAGAGAAGATTCACCAGACTGATTCCTGGGATGTCAGCACTTTCATATGAGGAAAGACTGGATAGACTCGGCTTGTACTCGCTGGAATTTAGAAGATTGAGGGGGGTCTTATAGAAACTTACAACATTCTTAAGGGGTTGGACAAGCTACATGCTGGAAGATTGCTCCCGATGTTGGGGGAGTTCAGAACAAGGGGTCACATTCTAAGGATAAGGGGGAATTCCTTTAGGACCGAGATGAGGAAAACATTCTTTACACAGAGAGTGGTGAGTCTCTGGAATTCTCTGCCACAGAAGGTAGTTGAGGCCAGTTCATTGGCTATATTTAAGAGGGCGTTAGTGGCACTAGTGGCTAAAGGGATCAGGGGGTATGGAGAGAAGGCAGGTACGGGATACTGAGTTGGATGATCAGCCATGATCACATAGAATGGCAGTGCAGGCTCGAAGGGCCGAATGGCCTCCTCCTGCACCTATTTTATGTTTCTATGTTTCTGTGAGAATGGTGACGTTTTGGTTCGAGACCCTTCTTCAGACTTCTTCAATTTCAAACTGGGTGTCATTGGGAATGTTCTACGCATTAGAATTTGTGCCTGATCAACATTTCTATCCGGAGTAGGAAGGAAAAAGGGTCTCGATCCGAAACCTCACCTATTCCTTTTCTCCAGAGATGCTGCCAGACCCACTGAGTTACTCCAGATTTTTGTGTCTAACATTTCTATTGAACTCCATATAAATTGAGATTCGGCACACACCAAAAATTAGTTGCTAAATGGGATGCACCGACACCATGTACAGAATCATGAGAGGAATAGATCGAGTAGATGCACTGAATCTCTTGCCCAGAGTCGGGGAATCATGGAACGGGGTACTGATTGGGGATGATCAGCCATGATCACATTGAATAGGTGCTGGCTTGAAGGGCTGAATGGCTACTCCTGCACCTGTTGTCTGTTGACCAGCGGACATAGGTTCAAGGTGAAGGGGAAAAGATTTAATAGGAATCTGAGGGGTGGCATTTTCACACAAAGGGTTTAAGAAGGAACTGCAGATGCTGGAAAATCTGGAGATTCTGGACTTCCCCAACATAGAAACATAGAAACATAGAAAATAGGTGCAGGAGTAGGCCATTCGGCCCTTCGAGCCTGCACCGCCATTCAATGTGATCATGGCTGATCATCCAACTCAGTATCCCGTACCTGCCTTCTCTCCATACCCCCTGATCCCCTTAGCCACAAGTGCCACATCCAACGCCCTCTTAAATATAGCCAATGAACTGGCCTCAACTACCTTCTGTGGCAGAGAATTCCAGAGACTCACCACTCTCTGTGTAAAGAATGTTTTCCTCATTTCGGTCCTAAAGGAATTCCCCCTTATCCTTAGACTGTGACCCCTTGTTCTGGACTCCCCCAACATCGGGAACAATCTTCCAGCATCTAGCTTGTCCAACCCCTTAAGAATTTTGTAGGTTTCTATAAGATCCCCCCTCAATCTTCTAAATTCCATCGAGTACAAACCGAGTCTATCCAATCTTTCCTCATATGAAAGTCCTGACATCCCAGGAATTAGTCTGGTGAATCTTCTCTGTACCCCCTCTATGGCAAGGATGTCTTTCCTCAGATTTGGAGACCAAAACTGTACGCAGTACTCCAGGTGTGGCCTCACCAAAACCCTGTACAACTGCAGTAGAACCTCCCTGCTCCTATACTCAAATCCTTTCGCTATGAATGCTAACATACCATTTGCTTTCTTCACTGCCTGCTGCACCTGCATGCCTACTTTCAATGACTGGTGTACCATGACACCCAGGTCTCGTTGCATCTCCCCCTTACCTAATCTGCCACCATTCAGATAATAGTCTACCCTCATGTTTTTGCCACCAAAGTGGATAACCTCACATTTATCCACATTGTACTGCATCTGCCATGCATCTGCCCATTCACTCAGCCTATCCAAATCACCCTGTAGCCTCCAAGCATCCTCCTCACACCTAACTATACCCCCCAGCTTGGTATCATCTGCAAATTTGGAGATGTTGCATTGAATTCCCTCGTCCAAATCATTAATATATATTGTAAATAGCTGGGGTCCCAGCACTGAGCCTTGCGGCACCCCACTAGTCACTGCCTGCCATTCTGAAAAGGACCCGTTTACTCCTACCCTTTGCCTCCTGTCTGCTAGCCAGTTCTCTATCCACATCAATACTGAACCCCCAATACCCCCAATTCCCCAACATCGGGAACAATCTTCCTGCATCTAGCCTGTCCAACCCCTTAAGAATTTTGTAAGCCTCTATAAGATCCCTCCTCAACCTCCTAACTTCCGGCGAGTACAAGCGGAGTCTAGCCGAGAGGGGGAAGGGAGATCTTATAGAGGTGTACAAAATCATGAGAGGAATAGATCGGCTAGATGCACAGTCTTTTACCCAATCTTTAAGAAAGAACTGCCGATGCTGGAAAAATCGAAGGTAGACAAAAGTGCTGGAGAAACTCAGCGGGTGCAGCAGCATCTATGGAGCGAAGGAAATAGGCAACAATTTGGGCTGAAACCCTTCTTCAGACTTTTGTCTACCTTCACACAAAGGGTGGTGGGTGTATGGAACAAGCTACCAGAGGAGGTAGTTGAGGCTGGGACTATCCCAACGCTAAATAAACAGTTAGACAGGTACATGGATAGGACAGGTTTGGAAGGACATTCTTGCTATTGAGGGAGTGCTGCGTAGATTTACAGTCATATGTTGATAGAATTGAGCGGCTGGGCTTGTATACACTGGAATTTAGAAGGATGAGAGGGAATCTTATTGAAACAAATAAGATTATCAAGGGATTAGACATGCTGGAGGCAGGAAATATGTTGGGGGTGTCCAGAACCAGGGTCCACAGTTTAAGAATAAGGGGTAAGCCATTTAGAATGGAGATGGGGACAACCTTTTCACCCAGAGATTTGTGAATAGGTGGAATTCTCTGCCTCAGACGGCAGTGGGGGCTCTTGTTTTCAAGAGAGAGTTAGATAGATCTCTTAAAGATAGCGGAGTCAAGGGGTACGGGGAGAAGGCAGGAACGGGGTGCAGATTATGCCATGATCAGAGTAAAGGGTGGTGCTGGCTCGAAGGACCAAATGGCATACTCCTGCACCTATTGTCTGTTGTCTGTTGTTATGGGGAGAAGGCAGGAGAATGAGGATGGGAGGGAAAAATAGGCCAGCCATGACTGAATGGCAGAGTAGATGAATGGCCTAATTCTGCTCCTATAACATATGATTATTAATTTATGAACACCATCACCCCCCCTCCCCCCCCCATGGTCAGTTATAACGAATGTTTAGTGTATGTGGCATTAGCTGTAGAAACTCCCTCACTAATATAACCTTATGTTCTTGATTGCAGGACTGAAGTTGTTTTGCATTTTGGAAGGTGAGTAGCTTCGGAACTGACTCCATTTTTACAATCAGTGACACGTTTAAAAATATAATTTTTAAATGCATCAGTTTTTGCACGGATATGTTTGCCTAATATTTATGTTATTTGTTTAGTGTATTAAGAATAAGGGGTAAGGCATTTAGAACGAAGATGAGGAAACACTTTTTCACCCGGAGTGTTGTGAGTCTGTGGAATTCTCTGCTTCCGAGGGCGGTGGAGGCCGGTTCTCTGGATGCTTTCAAGAGAGAGCTAGATAGGGCTCTTAAAGATAGCGGAGTCGGGGGATATGGGGAGAAGGCAGGAACGGGGTACTGATTGGGGATGATCAGCCATGATCACATCGAATGGTGGTGCTGGCTCGAAGGGCAGAGTCTTGCTCTCTATCTAGCTCTCTCGTGAAAGTATCCAGAGAACCAACCTCCACTGCCCTCAGAGGCAGAGAATTCCACAGACTCACAACTCTCTGAGTGAAAAAGTGTTTCCTCATCTCCGTTCTAAATGGCTTATCCCTTATTCTTAAACTGCGGCCCCTGGTTCTGGACTCCCCCAACATCGGGAACACGTTTCGTGCCTCTAGTGTGTCCAAACCCTTAATAATCTTATATGTTTCAATAAGATCCCCTCTCATCGTTCTAAATTCCAGCGTCGACACGCATATGAAAATAATACATTCTTGACACTTGACTAATTTTAAACTTTTATTTTTCTTTACAGGTCATCAAGATCATAAAATAAACGAAGGTAAATAGAGAACTCAAATGCAAACCAACTGACCACACCGTTATTTATCTAAAGGTTTTTATAGTCATAAAGACTCACACCGTGTTGAAACAGGCCCTTTGGCCCAACTTGCCCACAGCGACCAACGTGTCCCATCCACAGTAGTCCCACTTGCCTGCATTTGCCCCATTTCCCTCTGAACCTGTCCTATCCATGTACCTGTCTCATTTCTTCTTAAAACATTGCAATAGTTCCAGCCTCAACTACCTCCTCCGACACCTCATTCCACACACCCACCACCCTTTGTGTGAAAAAGTTACCCTTCACATTTAAATCAAATCTGTCAAAGTCAAAGTCAAAGTCAAAAGAGTTTATTGTCATGTGTCCCTGACAGGACAATGAAAATCTTTCTTTGCATAGCACAACAGAACAGAGAAGGCATTGACTACAATTCTATACGTAAATACACACATTACTTAATAAATTAATAAAGTGCAAATAACAGATGGAGGGATATTAATGTCAGAGTTCCAAGCCAAGTTTAATAGCCAGATGGCCGTGGGGAAGTAGCTATTCTTAAACCGGGTTGTTGCAGTCTTCAGGCTCCTGTACCTTCTACCCGAAGGTAGCAGGGAGATGAGTGTGTGGCCAGGGTGGTGTGGGTCCTTGATGATGCTGCCAGTCTTTTTGAGGCAGCGACTGTGATAAATCCCCTCGATGGAAGGAATGTCAGAGCCGATGATGGACTGGGCAGTGTTTACTACTTTTTGGAATCTTTTCCTCTCCAGGGCGCTCAAGTTGCCTCCAGGGCGCTCAAGTTTCCCCTTTCACGTTAAACCTATGCCCTCTGGTTCTTTATTCCCCTACTCTGGCCAAGAGACTCTGTGCGTCTGTCTACCTGAATAACTGAAATGAGAGTGTGGCCAGTGTTGTGTAGGTTTCTGATGAAGCCAGCAGCCTCATTTTACTTCAGTTTAGTCGACCTCAGTCCGCCTGAACCTTCCTGATCTTCCTGAAAGTATCGATGATAAAGGAAACAGGCCATTGTAAGCTGTTTGTGGTGTGAAAATGAGAAGCTAGTGCGACTGGGGTGGGGGAGAGATAGAGAGAGAGGGAATGCCAGGGCCCGAGGGCTGGGAGAGAGGTGGGAAGGGGAGGAGACAGCAAGGGTTAACAGAATTGAGAAAATTCAATGTTCAAGCCCAGAGGATGCAGACTCCCCAAGCGGAATATGAGGTGCTGTTCCTCCAACTTGCGGTGTTGCTCACTCTGGCCGTGGAGGAGGCCCAGGACCGAGAGGTCGGATACGGAATGGGAGGGGGAGTTGAAGTCCTGAGCTACCGGGAGTTCGGGTTGGTTATTGCGGACCGAGCGGAGGTGTTCAGCGAAACGATCGCCAAGCCTACGCTTGGTCTCACCGATATAGATCAGCTGGCATCTGGAGCAACGGATGCAGTAGATGAGGTTGGAGGAGGTGCAGGTGAACTTCTGTCGGACCTGGAAGGACTGCTTGGGTTCCTGAAAGGAGTGGAGGGTGGAGGTGAAGGGACAAGTTGTTTCAATAAGATTTCCTCTCATCCTTCCAATCTCCAGAGTGTACAAGCGCAGCCACTCCATTCTCTCAGCATATGACAGTCCCGCCATCCTGGGAATTAACCTGGTGAACCTACGCTGCACTCCCTCAATAGCAAGAATGTCTTCCTCAAATTATGGGACCAAAACTGCACATAATACTCCAGGTGTGGTCTCACTAGGACCCTGTACAACTGCAGAAGGACCTCTGTGCTCCTATACTCAACTCCTCTTGTTATGAAGGCCAACATGCCATTCGCTTTCTTCACTGCCTGCTGTACCTGCATGCTTAAAGTTATATTACAGTAAATTTGGGAAATATCCTAGTACTTAGTTAGTTAGATAGAGCTCTAGGGGCTAGTGGGGTCAAGGGATATGGGGAGAAGGCAGGCACGGGTTATTGATAGGGGACGATCAGCCATGATCACAATGAATGGCGGTGCTGGCTCGAAGGGTCTAATGGCCTTCTTCTGCACCTATTTTCTGTTTCTGTGTTACCTTGAAATTAGAAAACCATAGGTAGAGAGACAAAAACATGTTACATTCCCAGCTCCACTGCCATTAAAACCAATAAGTGCTTACTAACCACTTTACTGGCAATGCTTTTTTTAAGTATAGAAATAAATATGTAAATATCTGAATAAATTAGGTACTTCACCCTACATTCACCCCTCGTGTTTCATTCACCAGAAAATAATTTCATTCGCCCTTGGGTGAACCATTCACCAGTTTAAGAAGCACTGCTCTAACCTTCTGCCTTCTTCACCCTAGTTTCCGTGACCCTGGACGAGAAAACTGCACATCCAAAGCTGGAGTTGAAAAATGTAAATTGTATGCGGCTGACCGAGTGCGAACAGACCCGACCGGAGAGCGGGGACTGCTTTAAAGATCTGCAATCGGTGCTGGGGTCGAACGCATTCAGTGCGGGGCGACATTACTGGGTGGTGGAGGTGGCCATGAATCGGGACTGGAGCCTGGGAGTGGTCTCCGAGTCGGCCGAGAGGAGAGAGAAGGTGGAGTTGCTGCCGGAGAATAAATTCTGGACCATCCAACGCGATGGGGCTGACTGCTACTCCAACGACACCACTCGCTCCGTCCTGGACGCCAAACCCAGCCCCGAGAAGGTGGGGGTTTACCTCAGTTACGAGTCCGGGAGGGTCTCGTTCTACAACGTGGCCACCAAGTCCCATCTCCACTCCTTCACCGGGAATAAATTCCAGGAGAAACTTTATCCTTTCCTGCAGAGCGGAGACGTGGACAAGTGGGTGAAGGTTTCCGCTTGTTCCGCTCTGGAGCTGCACAAAGAGCCTCGATCCCGGGCGTCAGGCAAGCGGAGGTTTCGGAAGCTGTGCGTTGGAGCACCCTACTGACAGCTGGTGAACGGGTCGCATTTCATCCCAAATATCGCCCTGAGAATTACGGACAAACCTCTTTGACTCTTTGAGTGTTGTGGGCCTGTCTCGCTTACATCATTTTTCAGGCGACTGCCGGCGACTGTCAAGTTGCCTGAAAATCCGGCAACTGGAATGGCGACTGTCAGAGTCACACGCGCGCGCACACACGAACACACACACGCGCGCACACACACACCCACGCACACACGCGCACACACACACATCCACGCACACGCACACACCCACGCACACGCACACACCCACGCACGCACACGCACTCACGCACACCTGGAGTATTGCGTACAGTTCTGGTCTCCAAATCTGAGGAAAGACATTATTGCCATAGAGGGGGTTCAGAGAAGGTTCACCAGACTGATTCCTGGGATGTCAGGACTTTCATATGAGGAAAGACTGGATAGACTCAGCTTGTACTCGCTGGAATTTAGAAGATTGAGGGGGGATCTTATAGAGACTTACAAAATTCTTAAGGGGTTGGACAGGCTAGATGCATGAAGATTGTTCCCGATGTTGGGGAAGTCCAGGACAAGGGGTCGCAGCTTAAGGATAAGGGGGAAATCCTTTAGGGCTGAGATGAGAAATACTTTTTTTACACAGAGAGTGGTGAGTCTCTGGAACTCTCCTCTGCCACAAAGGATAGTTGAGGCCAGTTCATTGGCTATATTTAAGAGGGAGTTAGATGTGGCCCTTGTGGCTCAGGGGATCAGGGGGTATGGAGAGAAGGCAGGTACGGGATACTGAGTTGGATGATCAGCCATGATCATATTGAATGGCGGTGCAGGCTCGAAGGGCCGAATGGCCTACTCCTGCACCTATTTTCTATGTTTTTATGTCTTAAGTTGGCTCAGCTTGTCGCGGGTGGACGTAGATTGTCGTAGGTGCGGTCGTATGCAGACTTCCTAATGGGTCACCGGTTGTCGGTAGCTTGCCGTAGCTTGGCGTCGACTAGGTGGTCGGTTGTCGAAGACATTGTCGTAGGGGGGGTCCAGTCGCAGGTTTCTCAGCGACCTGCTACGATTATGACAGTGGGACAGGCCCATAAGTGTCCCCACCAGGAAAGTCGTCCATGATGCATTGCCTCCGCAAATACTACCTGACACACTGAGCTCCTCCAGCACTTGGGATATAGAAGGCATGGGCCGGGGGGGGTGGGGGGGGGGGGGGGGGGGGAATATTTTAACTTAAAAAAGAAAGAAAATGAAAATTGACAAAAATGACCAGGCAGAGTGTTCTTCCTGATTGACACCGAAGGACAATGCATGAATTAATTTCACCCGTCACACGAGAATCAAGTTAGTGATGGACTAGAAATGCTGATTGGAATGACATTCCTATCTGTTGCAAAACCCAGTGCCAAATGACACATTGATGTACAAAGTTATTATCAAGCTTGAACGAGAATGTGATTACAATTTGTTTCATTTACACCCTGTAGTTTAAGTTCAAGTTCACATTTATTGCCCCGTGCACCAATTAAGGTCAAGTGATATTGAGTTACCGTACAACCGTACAAAATTATTGCGTATTATGTTCCCTTTCAACATAATACCTAATAATTTTAACATAAACATCCACCACAGTGAATCCCCATTCCTCACTGTGACAGAAGGCAATAAAGTTCAGTCATCTTCCTCCTTTCTTCATCCGTGGTCGAGGCTTTTGAACCCTCCATTCTCCCCCCCTCTCTTCCTCCCCCCCTCTCTCTTCTCCCTCCTCTCTCTTCCTCTCCCCCCCTTCCTCTCCCCCCTTCCTCCCCCCCTCCCCCCTCTCTCTTCCTCTCTTCCTCCCCCCTCTCTTCCTCCCCCCCTCCTCTTCCTCTTCCCCTCTCTTCCCCTCCCCCTCTCTTCCCCTCCCCCTCTCTTCCCCTCCCCCTCTCTTCCCCTCCCCCTCTCTTCCCCTCCCCCTCTCTTCCCCTCCCCCCTCTCTTCCCCTCCCCCTCTCTTCCCTCCCCCCCTCTCTTCCCTCCCCCTCTCTTCCCCCTCCCCCCTCTCTTCCCCTCCCCCTCTCTTCCCCTCTCCCTCTCTTCCCCTCTCCCTCTCTTCCCCTCTCCTCTCTTCCCCTCTCCCTCTCTTTCCCCCTCCCTCTCTTTCCCCCTCCCTCTCTTCCCCTCTCCCTCTCCCTCTCCCTCTGTTCCTCTCCGACTCTCCCTCTCTCCCTCCCCCTCTCACCTTCCCCCTCTCACCTTCCTCTCTTTCCCTCTCCCCCTCTCTTCCTCCCCCCCTCTCTTCCCCCCCTCTCTTCCCCTCCCCCTCTCTTCCCCTCCCCCTCTCTTCCCCTCCCCCTCTCTTCCCCTCCCCCTCTCTTCCCCTCCCCCTCTCTTCCCCTCCCCCTCTCTTCCCCTCCCCCTCTCTTCCCCTCCCCTCTCTTCCCCTCCCCCTCTCTTCCCCTCCCCCTCTCTTCCCCTCCCCCTCTCTTCCCCTCCCCCTCTCTTCCCCCTCTCCCTCTCTTCCCTCTCCCTCTCTCCCTCTCTTCCCCCTCTCCCTCTCTTCCCCTCTCCCTCTCTTTCCCCCTCCCTCTCTTCCCCTCTCCCTCTCCCTCTGTTCCTCTCCGACTCTCCCTCTCTCCCTCCCCCTCTCACCTTCCCCCTCTCACCTTCCCTCTCTTCCGCTCTCCCCCTCTCTTCCTCTCCCCCTTTCTTCCTCTCCTTCTCTTCCTCTCCCTCTCTCTCTTCCTCTCTCTCTTCCTCTCCCCCCCCTCCCCCCTCTTCCTCCCCCCTCTTCCTCCCCCCTCTCTTCCTCTTCCCCTCTCCCCCTCTCTTCCTCTTCCTCTCCCCCTCTCTTCCTCTCCCCCTCTCTTCCTCTTCCCCTCTCTTCCTCTTCCCCTCTTCCCCTCTCTTCCTCTTCCCCTCTCCCCCCTCTCTTCCTCTTCCTCTCCCCCTCTCTTCCTCTCCCCCTCTCTTCCCTCTCTTCCTCTTCCCCTCTCTCCCTCTCTTCCTCCCCCTCTCCTGCTCCCCCTCTCTTCCTCCCCCTCTCTCTCCCTCTCCCCCTTTCTCTCTCCCTACTCTCCTCTCTCTCTCTCTCCTCTTGAGTCACAGCTGTCGACGTTCCGATGTTCAAGCCCTCTTGTCGGGATGATGGAAAGTGCGGCGTCGGGACAGATGGGAACACTCCGCGCGGCACGGAATTCCCGAGTCGGCATCTTCTTACCGGGGACAACGGCTTCACGGTGTTAAAGTCCACAGGGTCCCTCCGCGTCAGGGCGATCAAGCTCCTGCATCTGGGGGGAGGTGGAATCTCAGCTCCCCTGGGCTGGGCGATCTGACCCCGGGCCGGGGCAATCAAACTCCCCCACCTCCTCGCCTTGTGTCCACCTAATACCCAAGACAGACACAAAAAGCTGGAGTAACTCAGCGGGACAGGCAGCAACTCTGGAGAGAAGGAATGGGTGACGTTTTGGGTCGAGACCCTTCTCAGGGTGCAACTCACGGGGAAGGGAAACGAGAGATAAAGAACAATCGAGTGAAAGATATGCAAAAAAGTATCGATGATGAAGGAAACAGGCCATTGTTGGCAGTGCTAGGTGAGAACGAGAAGCTGGTGTGACTTGGGTGGGGGAGGGATAGAGAGAGAGGAAATGCAGGGGTTCCTTGACGTTAGGGAAAATAATATTAATACCCCTGGAATCTAAGCTGCCCGAGCGAAAATATGAGCTGTTCCTCCAATTTGCGTTTAGCCTCACTCTGACAATGGAGGAGGCCCAGGACAGAAAGGTCAGCGTGGGTTAGAATCAACTGCAGATGCTGGTTTCAACTGAAGATAGACACAAAAAGCTGGAGTAACTCAGCGAGACCGGCAGCATCTCTGGAGAGAAGGAAAGGGTGACGTTTCGGGTCGAGACCCTACTTTCGAGGTCAATGGGGGAATGGGAAGGGGAATTAAAGTTTTTAGCCACTGGGTCATCAGGTAGGTCCAGGCATTCTCCTGCGTCTCCCCTCTTCCGGCTTTCTTAACCCCCCCCCCCCGCAATCAGTCCCAACCATGTTCTCCAGAGAAGGAACTGCAGATGCTGGAGAATCGAGGGTCACACAAAAAAGCTGGAGAAACTCAGCGGGTGCAGCAGCATCAAAGGAGCGAAGGAGATAGGCGACGTTTCGGGTCGAGACCCTCCTTCAGACTGGTCAAGGATCAGGAAGATTGTGAAACTGTCTTCGTAGGGAGGAGGAGAACTTGCTCCAGCTTTTTGTGTGCCCTCGATTCTCCAGCATCTGCAGTTCCTTCTTTAACACTTTGTCTACTCCACTGCGATATCTCCTCAAGGTATGCCTACTTTGAAGAAGTTCTCCTTCTCCCTACGAAGACAGTTTCACAACCTTCCCTGATCCCAGACCAGTCCTGAAGAAGGGTCTCGACCCGAAACGTCGCCTATCTCCTTCGCTCCTTCGATGCTGCTGCACCCGCTGAGTTTATCCAGCTTTTTGTGTAACCCATGTTCTCCAGAGATGCTGCCCGACCTGCTGAGTTCCTCCAGCACATTGTGTCTTGTTCTCTGTGTGAACGCGCAGCGCCCCCACCTGCTGCTGGCAAGCGGTACTGCGGGGAGAACTGGGACGCCAAACTTCTGAGGCAGAGAATTCCACAGACTCACAACTCTCTGGGTGAAAAAGTGATTCCTCGTCTCCGTTCCTAAACGACTAACCCCTTATTCTTAAACTGTGTGTGGCCCCCTGGTTCTGGACTCCCCCAACATCGGGAACTTGTTCCCTGCCTCTAGCGTGTCCAAACCCTTAACAATCTTATATGTTCGATATGTTTCTTAGAATAAAGGGCAGGTCATTTAAGACTGAGGTGAGAAAAACACCTTTTCACCCAGAGAGTTGTGAATTTGTGGAATTCCCTGCCACAGAGGGCAGTGGAGGCCAAATCCCTGGATGGATTTAAGAGAGAGTTAGATAGAACTCTAGGGGCTAGTGGAGTCAAGGGATATGGGGAGAAGGCAGGCACGGGTTATTGATAGGGGACGATCAGCCATGATCACAGTGAATGGCAGTGCTGGCTCGAAGGGCCTAATGGCCTCCTCCTGCACCTATTTTCCGTTTCAACGTCACCCATTCCTTCTCTCCAGAGATGCTGCCTGTCCCGCTGAGTTACTCCGGCATCTTGACAAATGCAGCGCGTTTAACGCATAACCTGTGAATTGCAGGAATCTGAAGCTGATTTTTTTAAAAAAAACTCTCTCTACCCCCCGCCCTCTCCCCCCTTCTCCCTCCCTCTCATCCTCTCCCTTATCCATCTATCTCCCTCTTTCCCTCTCCCCCCCTCTCTCTCCCCTCTGCCCCTCTCTCTCTCACCCTCCTCCCTCTCCTCTTGAGAAATGCGGCTCGTTCAGCGCATAACCGGCGAATTGCAGGAATCTGGAACTGATTTGTTTAACTCTCCCTCCCTATTTCTCTCCTTCTCCCCCCCTCTCTTTCTCTTTCTCTCTCCACCCCCTCACACTGTTTCTTTCTCTCCCACTCCTCCCCTCTCTTCCCTTCTCCCTCTCTCCCCCCCCCTCCCTCTTTCTCCCCTTCCTTCCCCCTCTCTCTCTCTCTCTCTCCCCTTCCTTTCTCCCTCTCTCCACCCTCCCCCTCTCTTGAGAAATGCAGCGCGTTTAGCGCGTAAGCCGGTGAATTGCAGGGATCTGAAGTTGATTTGTTTTACTCACCTCCCCTCCTCCCTCTCCCTCCCTCTTTCTCCCCCTCCCTCTCTCTCTCTTTCTCCATTTTCTCTCTCTCTCCTTCCCTCTCTCTCCCCTTCCCCCTGTCTACCTCCTTCTCTCCTCCCTCTTTCTCCCTTCCCTCTCTCTCTTCCCTCTCTCTATCTCCCCTTCCCTGTCTATCTCCACCAGTCCTCCCTCTTTCTCCCCTTCCCTCTCTCCCCTTCCCTCTCTCCCCTTTCCTCTCTCTATCTCCCCTTCCCTGTCTATCTCCATCTGTCCTCCCTCTTTCTCCCCTCCCTCTCTCTCTCTTTCTCCATTTTCTCTCTCTCTCCTTCCCTCTCTCTCTCCCCTTCCCTCTGTCTACCTCCTTCTCTCCTCCCTCTTTTCCCCTTCCCTCCCCCTCCCTCCCTCCCTCTCCCCCTCCCTCCTTCTCCCCCTCCCTCCCTCCCTCCCTCCTTCTCTCCCTCCCTCCCTCCTTCTCCCTCCCTCCTTCTCCCTCCCTCCTTCTCCCTCCCTCCTTCTCCCTCCCTCCTTCTCCCCTCCCTCCCTCCCTCCTTCTCCCCTCCCTCCCTCCCTCCTTCTCCCCTCCCTCCCTCCCTCCTTCTCCCTCTCCCTCCCTCCTTCTCCCTCTCCCTCCCTCTTCCTCCCCATTCCCTCTCTCCCCCTCCCTCTCTCCTTCCTCTCTCTTTCTCCGCTTCCCTCTCCCTCCCTCACACCCTCTTTCTCCCTCCCTCTCTCCCTCTTTCTCCCATTCCCTGTCTCCCTCTCCTTCCCTCTCTCCTTCTCCCCCTTCCCTCTCCCTCCCTCCCTCTCTCCCTCCCCCTCTCTCCCTCTTTCTCCCATTCCCTCTCTCCCCTCTTTCTCCCATTCCCTCTCTCCCTCTCTCTCTCTCCCTCTCCTTCCCTCTCTCCTTCCTCTCTCCTCACTCTCTCTTTCTCCCCTTCCCCCCTCCCTCCCTCCATCTCCCCCTCCCCCTCTCCCTCTCTCCCTCCCCCTCTCCCTCTCTCCCTCCCATTCCCTCTCTCCCTCTTTCTCCAATTTCCCTCTCCCTCTCTCCCTCCCTCCAACCGGTGAATTGCAGGAATCTGCAGCTGATTTTTTTTTACCCTTGAGTCACCAGATCCTTTGGCCACAAGTGCTGAAGATAAACATGGCTTCGGCCCAGCCGGACGACAGTTTGACAGAGTATTTAAGTTGCCCCCTCTGCCTGAATTTCTTCACCGACCCCGTCTCACTCGAGTGCGGCCACAATTTCTGCCGCTCCTGCATCATGGATGGCTGGAAGGAGAGAGAGACCAACTACTGCCCAGAGTGCAGGGAGGAATTTCAAGGGAGGAATCTCATAGCCAGTCGGGCCTTGGCCAACCTGGCGAACAAGGCACGAAAATTGAACCTGATGTCCAAAGAAAAAGGGAACAAAATACTCTGCGAGGAGCACTGGGAGGAGCTGAAGCTGTTTTGTGAAACGGACAAGAAGTTGATATGTTATACTTGCAGGGACGCAAGGGAACACAGAGACCATCGCTTCATGCCGGTCAATGAAGCTGTAGAAATCTACAAGGTGACGTGTTTCAACGCAAGATTTTGTTCATTATGATTTTCACGCTCTTTGATGTGTGTGTGTGTATGTATATGTGTATGCGTTTATGTATGTGTGAAAATATGTATGTGTGTGTGTATATATATATTTGTGTGTGTTTATGTGTTTTTGTATGTGTATATACAAGTGTGTATATATGTATGTGGGTGTGTTTATGTGTGTGTATTTGTATGTGTTTATATGTGTGTGTTTGTATTTGTGTGCGTGTATATTTGCATGTGCGTGTGTGTTTCTGTGTGTGTGTATATGTATGTGTTTATGGATTTGTGAAAATGTGTGTGTGTACGTATATATGTGTGTGTGTCTATATGTGTGTGTGTGTATATATGTGTGTGTGTATATATATGTGTGTGTGTGTATATGTGTGTGTGTGTATATGTAAGTGTGTGTGTGTATATATATATATATACGTGTGTGTATGTATATGTAAGTGTATATATGAATGGGTAGAAAGTATGTGGGTGTGTTTATGTGTGTGTAATTGTATGTGTATATATGTGTGTGTCTATGTATTTGTGTGTGTTTATTTATTTGTGTGCATGTATATGTGTGTCTCTATATTTGTGCGTGTGTGTGTGTGTATATATATAAAAGATAGACACAAAATGCTAGAGTAACAGCGGGACAGGCATCATCTCTGTATAGAAGATATGTGTGTGTGTGAGAGAATGTGTGTGTGAGAGAATGTGTGTGTACACACACACACTGAACTTTTTTCTTGTTTATTATATTGTTTACAGTGTACTATGTTTACATATTTTGTTGTGCTGCTGAAAGTAAGAATTTCATTGTTCTAACTGGGACATATCACAATAAAAGGTCTTGACCCTTGGCTCTTAATCCTATTTTCCTTTCTCTCTCAATCCAAGGGTCAGGCGAAGGGTTCCTTAGACACTCTGGAAGAGAAGAGATTGGCGATTTTGGAAATGGAGCAACAGCAGAAACAGAAGATCGCTGAGATTAGGGTAACGTGTCTTTCCGTCCCCTCACCCCAGGTGTGTGTGTATATATATGTGTGGTGTATATATGTGTGGTGTATATATGTGTGTGTGTATATATATGTGTGTGTGTATATATGTGTGTGTGTGTGTGTGTGTGTATATATATGTATGTATATATATATATATATTTATATATATATATATATATATATATATATATATATATATATATATATATATATAAAT